>PVKS010003162.1:0-107473 GCA_004027875.1 Aplodontia rufa | reverse complement strand
AATTGTATCTCTAAATCCATCTAATAAAAAAAAATAAGAAGAAAAAAGAGTCTTGGACTGGGAGTAAAACTGAGAGATAGAGCATTTGCCTAGCATGTGCAAGGTCCTGGTCTTGATACCCAGCACTGCAAAAAAGAAGAGTCCTCCAAATAGGATGGAATCTACGAAGTTAGATTCCATCTCTAACATCACTTACGCCCATCCAAGTTTCTTTCTTCAAATCCTAGAGTATCTCTCCACTGCATTTTGCATCCATTTCAAATTCATCAGCACAGCACAAACGACTCTATTTGGCCCTTTTCAAGGTTACCTCTGCCTTCGCTTCCCCTCGCTGATTCAGGCATCTGACCTCCCTCCAGTTCCTGAGGGGCTGCTCCTTCCTGCGTGCCATTGCTCACATGGCCTCTGTTTGGAGAATGCTTCCTCCCCTAGTGCTCCCCCACCCCACATCTCCACCCAAATTCCAGGATTCAACTTAGGTGTCGCCTCCTCTAGGAAGCACTTCTTGCCCTTCCTCCCAAGCACCATTAAATGCCCTTCCCACTAATTCAGTCTCCTATAAAGATTTATCACCACCACTTTTGTTCAGGAGCCCTATTTGGTGCTGTACGTACAAAAGTTAAAAGAGTGGGAGTGGATTTCACCCCATACAGGCTGGAAGTACGAGTGGCCAGACCTTGAAGCTGCTCCTGAGGATCAATGACCTCATGCCCTGTGGGGACAGCAAAGTAGTCACCCTGAGTGACTGCCCCCACTTTGACTTGGCAGTGGAGGTGGAGATCCAGGCCATGTCCCAGCCACTCACAGATTGTGGATCCCCCCTCTGCTGCTGTGGTAACCCTGGAGATGATGTAGGATGGAGACCCTTGGAATCAAGGACCTTGAGCCTGGTTCTGGAGGTCCAGAACATGACCTCCAAGGACACTTAAGGACACTGAAAGCATTGGTCTATCTCTTTTGCACCCCCTACCACCTCCCAGAATTATCAGAAGCACTGGCTCCTTGGGATCTGCTGGGCTATAGGCAAGCAGTGGGGAACCAGCATGGCCTCACCAACCCCTTCTCTGCAGTGAAGCCAATATGGGTGGTGAAGTTGGCCTGTGCCCCGCTGTCAGGTTCACTCTCACATCCATCAAACCAGCCCCCAGCTGGACCTGTCCCTCCCACTGCTGCAGCAGAACAAACAGGTACTCTGAGTTACTGTCCGATGTCTTCCCCATCAACCTGAAGGACTCGCCTCACTCAGGACACATCTAGTGGTGAGCTCTTGCTCATCTAGTGCTGTGGTTTGAAGGTGTGTCCCTCCACCTTCAACCACCATACAACAGTAATGGGAAGTGGGGCCTTCAGGAGGAGTTAGGCCATGATGCACCAACCTCATGGATGAACTATAAATTTAGAAAAGAAAGCTTGTCCAATATGCCCAAGGCCCCAGTTAGATCCCCAGCACACAAAAGCACATATATTAAGGTGGGTGCAGTGGTGCACACCTGTAATCCTAGCTACTGAAGAAGCCAAGGCAGGATAATTGAATGTATGAAGCCGGCTTAAGAGACTTAGCAAGACCCTATCTCCAAATGAAGTAAAAAAGACTAAGGGTGTAGCTCAGTAGAAGGGTGCTTGCCTAGCACACATGAGGTCCTAGGTTCAATCACCAATCACACACACACACACACACACACACACACACACACACACAAGAAAGAAAGAAAAGAGCTTGAAATACTAAATTCAACTCTTCTGCCATGTTAGGACACAGTCACAAAGTGTCATGTTGGGAAGAGAAAGCCAGCTCACTCCACATACTCAATCACCTGGAACCTTAACTTACCAAGCTCTAGAACGGAAAGAAGTCAATTTTTGTTGTTTACAAATTACCTAGTCTAAGATATTTTGTTAAAGGAACATAAAAGGACCAAAGCATCTGGGAATGCCTCCGTTTCTACCTCCTGTTGGAAGGACGCTTTTGCTAGCCATAGGATTCTTGGCTGACTATATTTGTCCTTCATCACTTCCAATAATACTACCTTCTGGGTTCCAGAGTTTCTGATGAGGACCTTATGAAAAAATTATGATGAAATCTCCCTTCCTCACAGTGTTTTTTGTTAGTTTTTTGTTTTTAGAGAGAGACAAAGAGTTAATATATATTTTTTCATCTGGTTTTTGTTTCTCAGACTCTTAGTTGTGTATGTGGTCCTGAGGTTTGAACCTGGGTCATCACAAATGCCAGGAAAATGCTCCAACAGCTGAGCCACCACTCCAGCCCCCATACAGTGTTTTTTTTTTAAAAGTGTATTATTACACTACGTGAGTGAAGTATTACCTTTCTTTGACACCAATCATTCTTATCAGTCTTGTTTAGGTTTTCATGTGGCTTTTGTTGCTCTGACACTTCGTTGTGTACGTGGTGCTGGGGTTTGAACCCATGTACTCGTGCATGCCAGGCAAGCGCCATAACAGCTGAGCCATGGCTCCAGCCCCTGATACCAATCATTCTGAGTTGAAAAAGGAATTGAATATTTTTGGAGTGTAGACATGACAAGGTATTTAACAGCCTAAAATGATCAAAGATTTTTGGACTTGAAATGATCACTGAAGCATCCTACAGGTTTTAATCTCTAAACAGGTAAATAACAGTTCCATAATCCACTGAAGCAAAAAGCTTCCGAGTCTGTTAAAGTAGAAAAGGTCCTGGAGGCCAAAAAGTGAAACAACCATCGTGAGTTACGCACAGCCGTAGCTGGGCCATTCAGCCGTAGCTGGGCCATTCTTTACTCCAACCTTACAAGGAGCCAGTGAGAGAGAATTTCAAACACCACCTACATAAGGCCCTGGCTATAGTTGGTTGTTTGTGGGGTGTGTGTGTGTGTGTGTGTGTGTGATAAACATAGGGAGCTCTTAGTTGGTGACCTGTTGGACTCACAGATAGACAGCTTGTTTGGTAGCTTGGTGGTTTTGGTATTTTCACTTTGGTTTTTTGATTTTAGGGTTTAATTTTTAGTATCTTTTTTTAAGAGAGGGAGAGAGAGAGAGAGACAATCAATTTTATTTACTTTTCCATCTGGCCTTTGTTTCTCTGATACTTAGTTGTATACATGGTACTGGGGTTTGAACCCGGGTCTTTGTGCATGCCAGGCAAGCACCCAAAAGCCACTGCTCCAGCCCTGTTTTTTATTTAGCATTTTGTTTAGCATATTAGCATTCTTAGTGTTCCTGCTTAGGATGCCCAGTGAGCATAGTCAGACCAGCGAGGTCATGAGGGTGTGGCAGGGCCTCTTGGCCAGCTCCTCCTTAGAGGACACCCTCATGTGCCATTCCAGAGTCCTGAGGGACATCTAGCAAGGCAGCTCTGCCCAGGTGAAACTGGCGCAACAGAGCCTCACAGGGACAGAGGTGGTCGTGAGAGTCATCGAGGGTAAGCAGAGCTTGCCCTTCATTATATCTAAAGTGGAGGTAATGAAACTGTGGAACACCCAAATGTGATCAAATTGCTTCACATTGTTGACACAATTGAAAACATCTATGCTGTGATGGAGAATGTGAGTGGGGGACAGCAACTGCCCCACATTCCAGAGGCCATTCGCAGGAGGAGGAGGAAGCCAGAGTACCCATGCAGGTCGCCTGCTGTGTGCTGCTGACGTGAGAAGGGCATCAAGCACAGAGCTCTGAAGCTGGAGGACATCTTGGCGCACACTGGAGGAAACATCAAACTCTCCAATTTTGGCCTGGATTGTGGGCTCATGGCTGGGCAGAAGCTGGACACTGCCCTGTACCATCACCCAGAGCTCCACCAGTGGGAAGAACATGATGGCTCTGTGGTGGACCTCTGGAGGTGGAGTGTCCTCCTGTACTTCATGGTCTTGGGGTACCTCCCATTTAAGAGGCCCACATTTTTGCAGTTGAAGGATCCTCTGAAAGATGAATCTCGCTTATGTGAAACAGCTGCAGGAGGGAATTCTCCACACGAATCCCGGTCTCTAGGGCATCCACAGCAGCCTGGAGACAGTGGGCCCCTCTGCCCTCACCTGGGGGAGACATCAGAGACCATTTTTCTTGGGACTCTTTCCCTTGCCCTGCTCTTCTCTGTCTTTTCTCCTATGCTTCTGTGATAGCAGAGATGGTTCTTAATAAATTTGTTGTTCACAAACAATGTAATAAAATTGATGGTCCTGAAAGATGGGGGAAAATATGGGTCCCACTCTTAGGAAAATGGCAGATTGGCAGCAAAATACCCATTAGGATGACGTCAACGCCTCTTCATGGAGTTCTGAGCCTCAGCCCAGGAAGTCAACTTGAGTGTGGAATTTTCTATCTTTTGACTAACTGAACAGTTTCTACCCTGCTCCCTTCCCCTCCTAGGACACTGGGCACACACCAGCCACAGTATTATCACATTGTGATAGAGAACCCAATTGTACTGTTTATCTCCTCTACCAGACTGTGTGCTCCAAGAGTAGGGAGTAGGATGGGAAAGAAGAAAAAAGTTACAGTTAGGTGGTGGAATTATAACCAGACCTTGAAGAACAGAGATAATGTCAACTGCTGGGGTGGCTGTGGAGGCTGACAGACATTCCAACTTGAGGGGACAGGGTGAGTGAAGGAGGGTGTGGCAAGATCAAAGCAGAGAGGCGACTCCCTGCAGCTCTAGAGAAGGACCCATGCATGTGCATATTTGAGAGAGTGACACATGAGATCTCAGTTTGGGGAAGGAAACCACAAGACTGCACATGGGCAGTAGTGGAGCTTCTTACCGGACCTTTCCCTTTTCCTCAGTGGTCATGTGCTTCAAATCACCACCTGCTATTGACTGAGGCACCTCCCTTCCCACTGCCACCTTCTTGGGTCAGCCTTCCCCATTTGGCCTCCTATCTAGGGCAGGTCATAAATCTTCATGATGCATTCCAGTTACTCTGCCCCCAACTACTAAAGGAAAGCAGACTTTGGACTTAAAATTTTTTTGGTAACAGATTTATTGAGGTACAATTCACATACCGTACAATTTACCCACTTAAAGTATACACTTCCAGTGACTGAGGAGGCTGAAGCAGGAGGACCATAAGTTCAAGGCCAGCCTGGGCAACTTAGCGAGATCTTGTCTTAAAATAAAAAATAAAAATTTCTGGGTACAGTTGCACATATCTGTAATCCCAGCAACTTGGGAGACTGAGGCAGAATGATTGATTGCAAGTTCAAGGCCAGCCTCAGCAATTTAGCAAGGACCTAAGCAACTTAGTGTGATCCTGTCTCAAAAAAAAAAAATAAAAAGGACTGTGGATGTGACTCATTGATAAAGCAACCCTGGTTCAATTCCCAGTACTAATAAACAAACAAACAAATAGGACAGGGGGTGTAACTCAGTGGTAGAGTGTCCCAGGGTTCAATCCTCAGCACACAAAAAAAAAAAAAAAGAGAGAGAGAGAGAGAGGAGGAGGAAGAGGAAGACTGTTACCTGGAACTTTAAAAAGCAGGTAAGCTCGTGCTGGAGCGGTGGCTCAGCGGTTACAGCACTTGCCTGATGAGTGAGGACCCAGGTTCGTACCCCAGCACTACGTATACATCAAAGTGTTAGAGCAACAAAAGCCACATGAAAAAAAAAAACTAAATAAAAATTGATTTTCTCTCTTAAAAAAAAAAAGGCACATAAACCTGGGTTGCATCCTCTGATATTTTGATTTTTTGATTTTATTATTCTGAGTCAGAACCAGGGGATTGGGATTTTTTAAATCTTCCCAGTTGTTCCTAAGGTACATCAAAGTTCCACTGCTTGAGAGATGTTCTAAGAGAATAAGGGGTCTAAACACTGAGATAGATGGAATTTTTCAAAAGCTTAGGTGATTTACATCATGAAGGAATGCCCCGGTAGATGCAGGCAACTATGTTCAACGTCATTCTGTTGGACCTGCCACAGGATTAACATTTTACTATCAGCCAGTGCTAGGTAACCAATGAAAAGTATGACCCCAAAGTGAATATCGATTATATTCTACTTCTTAAATTGAATGGAGGGTTTTACCTGTACCCATTTACTTTCATGCATCCTAATTAACAAGCATTATATAATATTCTTATATTTTTTCAAATGTTACAGATCTTTTTCTACCAAATATTTTAGAATAAAATGATACTGTTAGATGCCAAATTACAGTGCTTCCCAAGTTCACAACTATGTTAGGCTTCTATGGCCAAAATTAAGATCTTGATCATCAAAGTCAGAAATCTTGGCAACTGAAATAGAAATATCTTGAGGGGATTGGGCCCACCAGTCCCTTGGAGCCCCTCCAAATAATTCCTACTGCCTTCATGACTGCCGACCAAGTGTGATGAGTCACATCATAATGAGGAACATCTGGTCACTGGAGTTTGGAAATACCATGAAACTAAGAATGAAGTACAAAACCCAAACAGGAAAATGTGGAATTATAGGCAAAAAAAATGTAGGGAGTTATCGAAGGAGTAACTATGTGGTGTTGAATCTTGTGGCTTTGTGATCAAGGACATCTAAATCAGGGAAAAGAATATTACTTTATTTCCTTCCTCCCCCTTCTCTCCCTCCCTTCCTTCCTCTATCCTCTTTTTCTTTTTTTTTTTTTCCTTTCTTTCTGCCTCTCTCTCTCCTCTTCATTCCCTTATTTTTCTTCTCTTCCTATTTTTTTTTAAAGAGAGAAGGACAGTGAGAGAGAGAGACAGAGAGAATCAATTTTTATTGAGTTTTTCACATGGCTTTCGTTGCTCTGACACTTAGTTATGTACGTGAGTGCTGGGGTTTGAACCCATGTACTTGTGCATGCTGGGCAAGCGCAACTGCCAAGCCACTGCTCCAGCCCCTCTTCCTATAATTTAGTTGATTAGTTGATTATACTTCGTTGCCCAGCTGATACTAAAGAATCTGATGGGGGAAAAAAAAAAGAATCCAATGGCTCTTAGCAAATCATAAGTGAAAAAAAAAAAAAATACCAAGACTGAAAGAAAAAGGAATAATTGATGTCACTAATAACCAGCCAGCTGCTGCCTCCTCCCAATCTCTAATATTATGTTCTTGTTTAGGAAATAGGAAATTTTGCTAACGATGAAAGACTGATTCATTAAACACTTTGGGAGTAAGGGGGAAGTTAGCCAATATGAAATTAACCAATATGAAATAGCTGATAACACTGAAAAAGAAGGAACCTAATGGTTAGACCAGAGAGGGGACTGATGTCATAAACAAGCTGCTTGGCTGAGGCCAGGCTGACATTGTGTCAGGAGTCCTACCAATGAATACTGAAAAGCTCTTCTGCCAGTTAGTAAATTGCTGCCAAGTGTCTCCTAAGTGCTCCATCTCCACCTACCTGCCTCCAGGCCACCAGATATCCCTTTCATTCAGCAATGAAAGAGTTAACACCCAGAACAGCTGTTGACCTCCAGGAACTTGACTTTGTGCTAAAGTCAGTGTCTGTTCTAATTGGCTGATGGCCACTGGGCAACCAGCTGCTAAATATTTTGAATATCACCCCTAGCTGTAGCCACAAAAAAAGAAAAAGCCAAGTAGGTGTGGTAAATTGGTTGCAAGAAATGGCCTAACACTGAGTTGAGGTTTTGGCTTCTGCTTAAACTGTTGGCAGGAACTAAACAGATGGGCGGGCCCGGGTTCTGCTTGATTTGTATAGCAAAATAATTTCTTACTTCAATGAACAAAGATCTAACTCAAGCCAATACACTACATACTGTCACAGTCTTTCTGGCCATAACCATCCCTGAGGCAATTTCTAGACCCAGTGCCTCTTAAAGAGGAAGATAAGAACCTTGAAGAAAGTTTGCTCCAGCTCCATTCAGTTCTCCAGGCTGGGTGGTACCAAAGATTGACAGGACTTGAAAAAAATGAGAGGATTACCCCAAGCTTACTTAGGTAGGCATTTGATATGCTGTCTTTGATTTGGGAAGGCATTTTCCTCTGTTTCTCTTCACCCACTCCCTTAGAAGCTATTTTAAAAGTTTTGGTAAAAATTCCTTCTCTCTACATAGTTTCACTTCTTCCAAGTTGCTTCTGTTTGTTTTGATCTATGCATTTCTTAGAAGAGGCTTTCCTAAGAAATACTGGTGATGCTTAGGTGGGGACTTAAATGAACACAAAAAGCTGGTAGGCAGCAGTGGGTGCCTGGACAGAGTTTTTCCTTTTCTGCAGTCCTGGGGATTGAATCCAGGGGGTCTCTACCGCTGAGTCACATCCCAGATCTTTTCACTTTGTTTTTTTTTTTTTTTTTTTTTTTTTTTTTTTTTTTTTTTTTTTTTTTTTTTTTTTTTTTTTTTTTTTTTTTTTTTTAAGAGAGAGAAGGACAGTGAGAGAGAGAGGAAGAGATAGAATCAGTTTTTATTGAGTTTTTTCACATGGCTTTCGTTGCTCCAACACTTAGCTATGTACGTGGGTGCTGCGGTTTGAACCTATGTACTTGCACATGCTGGGCAAGCGTCGTAACCGCCAAGCCACTGCTCCAGCTCCTTCACTTTTTATTTTGAGACAGGATCTCCCTAAATTGTCCAGGCTGGTCATGCACTTGCCATCTCCTGAATAGCTGGGATTACAGGTGTGTGCCACTGTGCCCAGCTGGATGGGGCTCTCTGTAGGACAATTCAGCCTCGTCCTTTCCATGAAGAAACTTCAAAGTCAATGTCTTTAAATCTGTTCTCTTGGCTAGTTGTATTTCCCAGGGAAAACACTTGTAAAATTCTGCCTGGAGTATGTAGGTCCACATGGCTCCCAGCATCTGGCAGCTGGGGGTGGAGGTAGTCTGGGAGTGTCAATATTTGCTGCACTAGTTTCTTTTAAATTCCCATATTTTTAGTAAGGTGTTCACATCATTCACTGGGCTTGTGTCCACACAGTCCAGAAACCTTCTGTTTTGCCTTCTCCAGGAACAAACCTCCAATCTTGTTCAGGGAGGAGACAAGGCAGTCACCCACCAATGGGTGTTGAACAAGGAGGGAATCTAGTGGCCTGTTGCCTTTAAAAAAATAATAATAATAAGGTGAGTCGGGCACCTCAGATCATGCCTATAATCCCAGCGAACAGGGGAGGCAAAGGCAGGAGGATCACAAGTTCAAAGCCAGCCTCAGCAACTTGGCAAGGCCCAAAATGACTTAGCAAGACCCTGTCTCAAAATAAAATATATAAAGTGGTTGAGATGTAGCTCAGTGGTTAAGTGTCCCTGGGTTCAATCCTTGATATCCCCCCAAAAAGTAAAATAAAATAAAAATTAAAAACTGAGATGAAATTCACCTAACATACAACTATTTGAAAGTGCACAATTCAGCAGCATTTAGTTCATTCAGTGTTGTGTAACTTCCACCTCTATCTAATTCCAAAACAATTTCATCACCCCCAAAGCACTCTTCATAGACATTAAACAGTCACTCCTCATTCCCCTCTCCCCCAAGCCCTGGCAACCACCAATTTATTTTTTATTTGAAGATAAAGTAATCTCCACCTGGAAACTGAAGAAAATCAACTGAAAAAATAGTATTATAAACAATAAAAAAGCTCAGCAGGAGACTGGATACTATCCTAAGAGCTTAATGGGTCACCAGACTTCTTGGAAGCCCATCAAAAATTCAGTGACAGGTCAACTCTGTCAGGTCCCTTCTGTCACAGAGTACAAGATGATTTATATACTATGAAATTAACATTTATTCTATATTAGGGTTTTCTTTCCTTGCAAGAGACACTTTGGATTATTTCACCATGGCTGGAATAATGACTTTGCATAACACAGGGTGGTCCAGACAAAATTTTCGATTCTTAGTGAAAGAAATAAGACAGTTGGCCAGCCATGGGCCATTATCACATTTCCTATCTACCAGAAGCAGCTGGCCTCATAGAACATTAAAATGATCTCCTGAAAACTGATCTAGCAGTATCCGGGAGATGGCACCTGCAAGGCTGAGACACTCTTGCAGACAGTGATATGTGATCCCAACCACACAAATTCTGCCTCAGCCAGGACACAGCACCAGAAACCAAGGGTTGAAGGCAGCTCTCATGATTCCAACTCTCTTTTAAAACACTGTTTTCCATCTTAGAAGTCCCTCAGGCTCTGTGGATTTAATTGTCCAAGAGCAAGGTATCACTACCAGGGCACCCAGCAAGGGTTCCACCTGGCCATTTGGGACTCTTCCTACCAATAAGGCAATAGCAGTGTCCCCATTGCTGGCTGTGCTCCCCCCGATTATGAAGGAGAAATAGGGTTGTTACTCCCTGATATGACCTGGGTGGAGTAGAGATAGGAGGAGAATGAGCTCCTTGGTTGGCCTTGCACACCACACCCAGTGGCAAAAGTTAACAGAAAACTACCAGAGCCCAGTGAATGCTCCAATTTTTTTTCCACTCACTATTGGTGGTAGCTAAATCTTCCAATTTGTTCAAGCCTTCAAGATGGGAAGAAATAACTTTTGGCTCACAAGAAACTATAGGAGGAATGGATAACACTTGGAAAGTGTACACTCTGAAAAAATTCAGAAGGAATGTTTAAAGTTTACTGAGATGTCCCATCTGCATATCTGGATTGACTTAGTGTGGTCTACTTTTCGGAATGTTGAAGTATAATTGAGACTGTGATAATTGCAGGAACCCAGGATTTACTTCTGAGTCCTCTTTCTCTGGCTACAAGCTATACCTAAAGCAACTTCATCCAGTCCCATGGCTGAACATAACTCCCATACACTGATGACCCCTAAACCTACATTTTTATCTCTGGTCTCACCTGGAAACCTGCCTACTTTATCGGCTCTTTGAAGGACTCACAAGGACCTCAGATCAACATATCCAAGCAATACTGAGTTCTAGGTATCAGCATCCCCTAACCTGCTCTTCCTCCCATCTCCCCCTTTCCCATAAGTGGCACCATAAGTCACTCAATTGCTCAAAACAAGAATCTATAGATATCCTCTCCAATTTAATAGCCCACTAACCACATGCAGCTATTCAATTTTAAGTTTTAATTAAATACGGAGTAAGAACATAGCTCAAAAGTAGAGCACTTGCTTACCTTGCAAGAGGCCCTGGGTTCAATCTCCAGCATTGCAAGACATAATGAAAAATAAAATACAAATTTTAGTCTCTTAGTTTTACTAGCCACATTTCAAGTCTTTAACATCCATATGTAGCTAGTAGCTACCATATTGGACAGTTAGATATAGGATATTTTCATCACAACAGAAAGTTCTATTGGACAGCACTTCACTAAAGAGGTTGGTTGCCACTGACTCTTCTTTCTGTTACCTCCCATACTTGATTCATTAACAAGTCTCAGGGATTTTACCTCTGAAACATTCTCTGACTCAAACCACTTTTCTCCAACTTACCTCTACCACTCCGGTATACACTACCATCATCTTTCACCCACTGCTGATACCACTTCTTAATTGCCCTATTTCTAATATTACCCACTCATAACCATTTTTCCTACAGTGGAAAGAATGATTTTTTTAAAAGAGAGAAGGACAGTGAGAGAGAGAGAGAGAGAGAGAATCAATTTTATTTAGTGTTTCATGTCGTTTTCGTTGCTCTGACACTTCATTGTGTACGTGGTGCTGGAGTTCAAACCTGCATTCTCATGCATGTCATGCTTGCCAGGCAAGCACCATAATCACTGAGCCACTGCTCCAGCCCAAGAATAATTTTTTTTAAACTGAAACTAATATAAAGTCTGATCCTTGCTACAATCCCTGTAATAGCTTCTGTGGCAGACTGTGGTTTTATCCTAATATCCCTTCTCTCTAACTTACTGTTAGAACCTCTGAAGCTTACATGAGCACATGGAAGGCCAAAACTAAGAATACATTTTCCAGAGTACTTAAGTTAGGTGTGGTCACATGACTAAAGTAGAGCCAGTGAGGTGAGAACCAAAGAGTTTGTGTGCAATTTCTTGCAGTGTCCTTAAAAATAGTAGGCTTGGGGTTGAGGGGTGACTCAGTGGTTTGGAGTGCTTTCACCACATACACAACCAAGGGTCAGAGAAACAAAGGCCAGATGAAAAACTAAATTAAGTTGATTCTCTCTTTCCCTCTCTCCCTTAAAAAAATAGTAGGCTCTTGTGGCTATGAAACAGGTATGATGGCTAAAGTTAGAACAAATCATGGGTGAACATGGGAGTGAAGGTGATACACTGTAGCAACAAAGTGGAAAAAGGCTGATCATGAACATAGTTTGAGATTTTCCAACATAGTTCAGAAGTTTTTCATCATAGTAAAAAAAAAAAAAAACTACATTCTAACTGTATAGCTTTCCATCTTACACAGAAAATCCAAACTCCTTACCGAAGTCTAGAAAGTTCTTCATGACCTGGTCCCACTCCAAGAGAATCCCCTCTACTCTCCCATCACTCACCACGCTCCAGCACACTGTCTTTCTTTTTTACTGTTTCAACACAGGAACTCCATCCTGCTTTAGGGTTTCTGCAGCTGTTTTTTCCATCTACCTGGGATACTGGATACTCTTTCTCCTCGGATGTCCTCACCACTGACTCCTTTTTGTTATTCAGGTTTCAGCTTTTAAAAAAAAAAAATCACTGTTTTAGAGATGGTTCCCCTAACCAACCCTCTCCGAAGTACCCAACAAAACATTTTTTTCAAGATTTTATTTTAGTTATCTGCATAGAATTTACCACTAGCTGACGATTCTTCCATTTGTTTTGTTTCTGCTTCTCCAGTAAAATGTAAATTCCACAGGGATAAAGATTTTGTTTGATTGGCTCACTGCTGATACAGTGTCTAGAATATGCTGGAAACGCAGTAGATAGTCAACAGATTCCAACTCCAGCGGGGCCACCTAACAATTGCATAATCCACTGCAAACTGCTTAATCTGTAAAACTAGTATCTCACCTATGACTTTGGGCAGGAATGCATGAGATGGCATTTATAAAGCACTCGCTCTCCTTTCCCTTCTCCCCTTCCCATGACCACTTTTCTGTTTCACCTGTCACTCTGCTCAGCCTAGAGCAAACCTTTCAAATTTGGCGGCAATCATGACCAGTCTGGAGGAAGAGAGTTGCGCACGCGCAGAACACCTCCTCTGCCTCGCGCGCTAACTTTGGGGCCTTGACAACCAATCAAAGTTAGCGTAGGAACCTAAGAACCGAGAAGTCGCGCAGAGAAACTGGAAGGCGGGCCCGGTGGAAGCAGTGGCGAGAGGGGGCGGGGACAAGGAGAGGGCAAGCACAATTCTTGCAGCCGGGGTCTCTGCGGGCCAATGGGAGAAGCCGGAGACCTGAAGGCAGTGGGGCGTGGCATTGGCAGCTCCGGCAACCGGAGGCCGTCCCAGCTCAGACCAATCAGAGTGTGAAGGTAGGAGAAGACTAGCCAATCAGCGTGCAGGACAGGCGAGGCAGGGGGCGGGGGAGTCTCGCGCGGACGTCGCCGGCTCCCGAGCTTCTGTCAGGGTTGCCCGGCGTGCGAAGGCGGCGGAGGCGGGAAGGTGGCAGTGGTTGAAGGCGCGATTGCTGACTTGTGGGGAGGAGGTCGGAGGGAGGTGGGCGGCTATGGTGATGGCGGCCAAAAAGGGCCCAGGCCCTGGTGGCGGGGTCGGCGGGGGAAAGGCGGAGGCGGAGGCGGCCTCGGAGGTGTGGTGCCGCCGGGTGCGAGAACTGGGAGGCTGCAGCCAGGCCGGGAACCGCCACTGCTTCGAGTGCGCCCAGCGCGGGGTCACCTACGTGGATATCACCGTGGGCAGCTTCGTCTGCACCACCTGCTCCGGCCTCCTGTGAGTGGACCGGCGCGGGGTGGGAGGATAGGGAAGCAAGGACAGGGAGCCACCCTGGGGGGACCTCGGAGACCCCAGGCGGGCCTGGAGGCCCTGGCTCCAAGGGGCGAGGGCGGCAGGGGGAGAACAGCAGTCGCGCCGGACACAGCGAGAGGGTCGTCCGCTGCAGAGGTGTCCTGGTAGCAAGAAGAGCAAGCTGGAGTCGCGTTGCGGAGAGAAGGGTTGGGGCTGAGGACGGACACCCTGAGAGGCAGCGGAGAAATTCCCTGAAGGAGGCGAGGCGAACTGCAGGTGGGGAGGGAGGGTGTGGAGTATTGAAGGGAATCCGGTGTGGGGTAGGGGGTAGGGATTTAAAGGGCCAGAAAATGTCATAGACCTTTAAAGGAAACTGCTTGTAGGTGGAAGGCAAAACCAAGGAGGTGGAGAAGGCTGGGCTCCAGATGAGTGTCTTTTTTCCTTCTGACTTGTGTCGCTCCTGGAGTGTGAGATGCAGGAACCAATTGAAAATAGTTAAGTTAACCCAGGTTCACAGCCTAGAGATTGTATCTGATTGGGAGCCAGGGTCCAGGGTTCAGGTGCAGAGCTAATCTTGCAGAGCTTTGGAATGCTATCCAGAAGGTAGACTTCTTATGAAATCTAAAGAGTTGAGAGCCAATGTGTTACCCTGGTAGAGAGTTTAACTTTTTCCAAAGGTATGGGGATCTGGATGAGCCATCCTTAAGTGTAATCATTTACACCTTTAATTCCTTGTTGAGTGGCTAGATCTTGATGGGAGCATCTAGTAAACTCTTTCTAAACTGGGAAAAGTTTGTATAATCTGTAAAGCTACCCTTGACACTGACACTCTTTTTGGTCATGCCAGAGCTACCTTAGAGCTTCAGTTCTAGCCCAGATTTCTTGTTATATAGTAAGGTTCCCCCACCCCAGGGAATTATCTGATTAGGTGCTAGATTAACAGCTGATATCAGTCCTACATTTTTGGTTTGTATAAGTTTATCAAGGGATTTTGCCTTTTTTAAAGTATTATTTTTTTTGTTTATTTTTTTAATGTACAATTTTTTTTTTAAAGAGAGAAGGACAGTGAGAGACAGAGAGAATCAATTTTTTTTTAGTTTTTCACATGGCTTTTGTTGCTCTGACACTTCGTTGTGTCCGTAGGTTGCTGGGGTTTGAACTCGTGTACTTGCGCATGCCAGGCAACCACTGAGCCACCACTCCAGCCCTTAAAGTATTATTTTAATACACTGTTTTTTCTCTTCCTTTCTTTCCTTTTTTTTTTAAATAAGAAAAGCTTTCCTTGCTCTTTTTTTTTTTAATTTTTTCCCTTGTTCTTAATACCTTTAGGAGCCAAAAAAATAAGCAGTATTGTTCTTGCATGACAGATGGGAGAACAGAAGCAAAGAGGTTTAGTAACTTTTCCAGTGCCATATGGGGTTGCTGTTTTCAGCATTTGTTGTTTGATATTAGTTATGATCATGGCAGACCAGAAATGAGGATCCAGGAATCCTAAGATACCATTTAGAACTATTTCTCTACTTGGTTTTTACCTCCTTTGCCACAGTTTTATATTCTGATCAACCTTACTCATAAGGATGAACTTCATTTTGGTCTGAGTAAAAGGCATTGTGTCTCTTGGGATAATGATTTAGAACTCAAAGAGGAGTGTACTATGAGATTGATTCTCAAATGAAGCAAGAGGATAGAGACTTGAGATTGGGACAAGTACTCTGTAGAGAAGGAGGAGCAAAGTTTAGGAGTATTTACAGCATAACGTAGAAAGAGAAAGAACTGACTCCCAAAGATTGTTATGAAAAGGAAAATCTGATTATCAAATCTGGGAAAGGAAAGTAGGGGGGTAATATTGATAGAGCTAGGTTGTAGAAAGAAAATGTCAGGAAATGATGTTAATCCATTACCTTGGTTAATGGTGATGGCATGAAAGATAAAAATCTAAATAAAGGAGAAGTGCTCACATAATTATCATTTTCTAGATCTTCGTTTAAAGTATTCCACAAGTAATATTTCCTTTCTATAATAAATATCCCTCAATCAGGACAGAAGGGATCTGGGCCACATTGAAAACCTGATTTCTTTTTCTGGAAAGGTTAACTCCTTAAATATCCATGCACAATTTTCAGAAGCTTATCACTTTCCTTCATGGTCACTATCACTATTGTTGGTCTCACTAATGAAGAGTCAGACATCTGTGATCTGGGCATACGGTAGATGGAGGTGGCTATGGCCTAAGGATTGGAAAGTTAACAGGGAAATACCCAAGGAGGCCTGTCTCTCTCAGGGGTGTATGTATCTCAAACCAGATGGAACTCCTTAGGAACTTACCTTCCCATGGGATCAAGTAGGAGGAATCAGCTAACCCTTTTGAAGTTTCAAGAAATCTAAGCCAGGCATGGTGGTGCACGCATACAACTCCAACAACTCAGGAGGCTGAGGCAGAAGAATGGCAATTTTGAGGCTAACCTCAGGAACTTAAATGAGACACTATCTCAAAAAATAAAAAGGACTGGGAATGTGAGCTGGAGCGGTGGCTCAGTGGTAGAGCACTTGCCTGGCAAGTATGAGGACACAGGTTTGAACCCAGCACCACATACACAATTAAGTGTTGGTAAAACTAAAACTGGTTGAAAAAAATAAATGAAATTGATTCCCTCTTTCTCTGTCACTCTCTCTCTCTTAAAGACAGAATCAATTTATTTGTTTTTTCATCTGGCTTTCGTTTCTCCAACACTTAGTTGTGTATGCAGTGCTGGGGTTTGAACCCGGGTCCTGGTGCATGTCAGGCAAGTGCTCCAACCACTGAGCTACCACTGCAGCCTTCACTCTCTTGTCCCCACTCACTCCTCTCTCTCTTAAAACAAAACAAAACAAAAACCGTTATGAAAATCATTGAGGGTGTGAATTCTTGAGGCAGTAAACTTAAGAGAACATATTTTGGTGGTTAGGAAATGAGAGGTGAAGCCAACGCTTTGTTAGCAGAAGTAAAAGTTGAGTGAAAGATCAAGAGACTGGGCCAATGAATAAGGCTAAACTGAAGGCATGTTGAGATAAGAAGGAGAGAAATATCAGGAAAAAGTCTAGGAGAGAGCTGTAGTTTCCCAGTCTGTAACTGTCTACCCAGGCTCTGGTGGTACTTCTCAGTTGCTAATTGGAATTCTAATTAGTGTGGACTAGGGCAAGGCATATAAACCTTTTACAGGAATCTTAAGGTATTACCTGTGTCGCTGCTGTGGGAAGGACAAGGAGCTGGCAGGTGGATCATAGGCAGAATACGGGAGGCAGGGGATGCCTATCACTGGCTACCAGGTGAAGAGAGGACACAGTCCAGCAGACCATTGGAGAGGCATGGTTCACAGTGGCACATAGACCAGTTAGCATCTTAAATCCACATGTTGATTGCCCGTAGATTAGGATTTTGTGGCAGTGGGAAGTGAAAATTGTGGTAATCTAACAACCTGCACATTTATTCATTCAGTTAGTTGATAAATGTTTCTTGAGTGCCTTTCAAGCCCCAGACACTGTTTTAGGTCCTAGAGATACAGTAGCAACAAAACCCCCCATCTTCACATAGCTTGCTTCCTAGTGGAGGCCATATCCTATAAAGCAGTCCCTCTATATATAATTGTAGGTTGTAAGTAAAAGAAACCTTATTTGGGTTAAAGGATGATAGGGGCTCATGTTGAGATATGATGCAAAGAGAATGTTCTTTGTTAAAAATGAGCATATTTAGGGACAATTTCTGAAATATCATCCTTAGCAACCCAGCCAAAAAAAGAAGACAGCAGGATTGGCTTTATTTTAAAGGCCAATTTTTTGTTGACTATTTTACAAAATATGTCTACCTTTTAGGGAGAGGGATTCTTCTGGGGGCAGTGAGTAGAATTGCCAGGGGTCCCAGCTGGCTGGTTTGACTGATGTAGCAAAGCTGGGTTTCCAGCCAAAGTTGAATTTCCTAAGATCTGAAGAAAAATCTACATTTTAGTATTGGTAGGTGAATGTGAGTATACCTTCAACCCTACATGAATGAATCAGTTTTATTTCATTTTTCATCTGGCTTTCATTGCCCTGACATTTAGTTGTGTATGTGGTGCTGGGGTTCAAATCCAGGTCCTCACACATGCCAGGCAAGCACTATGACAACTGAGCCACCACTCCAGCCCTCTTGCTCTCTTTTTTAATGGGAAATGTTTTCTCAGCTGTAGCAAAAACCTACAGCGTTGGTGTGAGGGCCTGAGAGAGGCAGCTAGTTTGTGTTTCTAAATTTACATATGTTCTGCCACGGTTGTAGGTCCCAAATTTGACCTAGTTTTATTCATTTGGTTTTCTTCCAATACCTAGTTTCCTTAACCTGGATTTGGATCTTTTTAATTTCCCCCATATGCTTATTTATTTAGTTACAATTTCGACTCTTCTACTGGAAGATGAGCCTGCCATTTGATGCTTAAGCTGAGGTAAAAATTTCTATTAAAAAAGCATCTATTTCCAAAGTAATGCCTTAAATATTCTTTCTTGTTCTGATGGTCTGAATGCCTATGTGGATAAAGGACTGTTCTTCAGAATGAAAATGGTCTTCGAAGCTTGTGGTCTTGTTGACATCAGGGATGGGCACTAACTTTGACACCCAATTTCTTCATTCAAGTATGACATGCTTCCATGACTTTGTTGTTTGGGTCTTTCTTTAGACCCTTGGGTCTTGATAATGGGTACTTGTCCCTTTTACTTCTGCCCAACTTTACTTTGATAATGGACATAAAACTTAAGGTGGGCAGAGCTCCAGGCTGGGTGTCAAGAAATGTGCTTGTCAACTTCATTTCTAACAAGTTCCTACACTACATGTGCCTCAGTTTCCCCATCTGCCTTGTTATTAGAGATTCCTAGTTGAAGTATTTGTATCTCCATGGAAGGAAAGTTATAGTATGTTGTTTGGTAATTAGTACTTTTCCATCTCTCTGGGTTGGAGAGGTACAAGTATACCTTGTCCCTACTTAGTCCCTTTGCTTCCTCCCTTACCTTTCCTTCTTTTTTTTTTTTTTTAAAAGAGACAGGGACAGAGAGAGAGAGAAACAATTTTATTTAGTTTTTCATGTGGCCTTCATTGCTCCCAGACTTCGCTGTGTACGTGGAGCTGGGGTTTGAACTCGGGCACTCAAGCATGCCAGGCAAGCACCGTAACCACTGAGCCACCAGCCCCACTCCCTCACCTTTCATATCCAGCTCTGCTGGGTAGAAGTGGATCAGGCAGTCTCAGTAAATTACTGATTTAGGCACTTTATCATAAGGGGCCCATGAAAAGCCCCAAGGAAGTAATAAATTACTAAGATGTGAGAAGAAGGAGGAAGCGAAAACATGTGAAAAAGGTTTGAGATTGAGATTAAAGGGGAACGTAGCTCAGCTCGTAACACTATCAGGCCTCTACCTGGCTTGGCACAATAGGAACACTGTTTATCACTGCTGCCTAGGAGAAGCAAAGGAAATGAGTTGAAGCAAAATTTAGATTAGGAAGCGTTTTCCTAAAATCAGTGGTATTGACCCTGGAGCAGGTTAATAGGAGAGCCATCTCTTTGGGACTGCTGAAAGTTCTAACAGGGACTCTTAGTGGTTTGAGTCCAAGAAAAAAGCTAAATAGTTTAGCTGTCACCTGCTCAGGCAGAGGAGTGGCATCCCAGAAGCAAAGAAACACAATCTAGGGTGTGTGGATTTGAACACAAATATTAAGAGGCGAGGAATTCCCAAGTTCAAATTTGGCACAAATAAAAGAACTTGGGTTCTGGGTGGAACTGGTTTTTTTCCATTGTTGACCTGGCAGAACCTTCTTATCTGAGCAGCGGAGCAGGTTTGATGCTTTTATGAAGCCAGATAAAAGCAAAATATAGGCCAGCTTGAGGATGATGACCACAGGAAAAGCCAAAGGTGTGGTCTTTGTGGAAATAGTTGTACGCTTAATGCAATCAGGGCAGAGGAGAAAGAAGGAAAAAGAGCTGGGCAGACTAACATTTACACGTGCAAGTGGCTTGACTTGCCAAGTATTTCCCAGTACTTCAAATGCTGCACGGCAACCAGTGAAAAAGAAACTAAAGTAGATAAAGACAACATGACTAGTTTAAGGCTTGAGTCCTAGTAATGTGCTCACTTTCAATTGGAAAATTTTGCCCTATTCTGGACAAATTTATATCTGCATTTGCCCAGCACCTCAGGGGTAAAAATAACAAAATGGATTTGCTGTGATAACAGAAGGGCAGTGCCTCCTTCCAACTTTCTTCTTTTAGGAAGAATCTGAGAGTTATGTTGGGGACACTGGCTACACAGTTAGAGGGTTGGATCTGTTTCATTCCAGGACAGTGACTCACATCTGGCCAATTGCACAGCCCTGGTATGTACCCAACAAAATGCAGCACACCTAGACCATTTGCTTTCAGCTGCTAGCAGGAGAAGGCTCATTTCTAAATTGCTTCTCTCAGCCAGCAATGGCTTCCCTATGATTCAGAAAGAAATACTCTGACTCATAAGCCATGTAACTAGGCCCTCTTCCTGAGCCACACAGTGTTGCCTTGTAGAGAATTCTCCCTGCCCCCAAACTGTGGCTCTGGTTATACATAATCCAGTCTACAGACATCAAGGTCAGAGCAGTGCTTTTTGTACTGTGCTGTGGAAACATCCTGTTCCATCAGATTCTTTTGGCCTAAAGCACTTAAATCATTTCTTACTTTCTCTGCCTTTCCTTCATCCCATCATCCCCTTCCCCCACCAAAAAAAAAATTAAACACCTCCAGTCCAAGCTCAGCCATAAGTTCTGTTGTTGTTCTAAGCATCCCCTTTTGATTGATGCCTGGGCGCGTTCCCCTCCTCCCCCTAATGAGGAAGGGCGCCTCCCTGTTTATATTTTGCTAACAGTTCCTGGTTGTCCTTTCAGGAAATGTCAATGACCTTCTTGTGATAGGCTTAGAATCTGTTTTTCTAATGTAAACATAACACGTTTTACCATTCCCATGACCATTTCTCTTTCTTCTCACACTGCTACATCCTGGAAACACTATCATCTGAATGAATGTCATTATACACTGTTGAGAAGTACCTTTGTACAGGCTTCTTTCATTTTTTTTTAAGAGAGAGAGAAACAAAGAATCAACTTTATTTTTAAGTTTTTCATCTGATTTTCATTGCTCTGACACTTAGTTGTGTATGTGGTACTGGGGTTTGAACCCAGATCCTCACGCATGCCAGGCAAGAATACTGCTAAGCCACTGCTCCAGCCTCATTGTGCAGGCTTCTTGAGTACTCTTTGTAAGGTCCTGGGGGGTAAAACTAAGTCCTGTTAATTTTTACAACCCCCAAAGTGCCTACCATAATGCCATGTGTTTGGACAAAGCAAATATTTTATTAGTGGGAGGTGAAGAGGAAAGGACCAGGTTCATAGGGACAGTAAAATCAACTCTGACCAGACTTCAAAAGGCCTGGCATGCTGAGCAAGGAAGGCCTTGTGGTTAAGGTGAGAAGGAGCAATGGAAAAAGTATAAAAGCAGGCTGGCTAGAATTAAAATTAAACCGGAAGCCATTAGCAAGAGAGGCCTTACGAGAAAAAAACTGGACTATCTCAGAAATGCTATTGATTGTAGGAGACTTCGGGGCTGATCATTTTTAAGAGCTATCATTTGGTGCACACCTATAATCTCAGCTACTCAAAGGCTAAGGCAGAATGATCTCAAGTTCAGTGCCAGATTGCACAGCTAGCAAGATTCTGTCTTGGGTTGGCGGGGGTGGGGGGGGGAGATGCAGCACATTGATAGGACACTTGGCTAGCATATATGAGGCCCTGGGTTCAATCCCCAGTACTGGGAGGTAGCAGGCTGTTGTTTGAGTTTGATATGTCAGACGAAAGCCTTGCTTTTGTCTTTCCTGCTCTTATCTTTCCTTAGGGCATCCTCTTTGATATTGCTTGTCTTTTATAAGGGCATTTTGAGACCCTTTACTTGAAAGTCTAGCAGCAGAATTGTTGAAAATGATCTCAACTGAAGCTTCCAGTGTCCTGTCCTTTGTTAGAATCCCTTAATGAGCAATTTATCATCCAAAAGAGCAGCCACTCTTCACTGTTCACTCTGCACCGTGTCATCTGTCCCACGCCCCACCCCTCTCCCGTCAATTACACTGACACATTCACTGCCATTCTCCCAGACTCAGCAAGAGCACCTTTGTTCTCTGTACCTGTGAGTGTGAACATGTGTTTTCTCCACCTTCTTTAAAAATTTTTAGTATTTCCTTTTGATAAATGTTATCTCTTCTTCTCCCTCTGTTTTCCTGAGGACATTAGCCAGGACCTTTTCCTAGTGCAGATTTATGGTCATCCCTCAGTATCTGGAGGGGGGGAATGATTCCCCATCCTTTATATAAAATGGCATAGTAAATTGCATAGAACCTACGCACATCCTCCCATATCCTTTAAATCACCTCTACATTACTCATATTACCTGATACAATGTAAAAGCTATCTACATAAATAGTTGTTCTACTGTGATGCTTAAGGAATGATGGGGGAAAGTCTGTACATGTTCAGTACAAATACAATTTTTCCTCAAATATTTTCCATCCACATTTGGTTAAATTCACGCATGCAGAACCCATAGATACCCAGGACTGACTTGACTTCTTAATTTTATTTATTTATTCATTTATATATATTTTTTTGTATCAGGGATTGAACCCAGGGGCACTTAACCACTGACCCACATCCCCAACCCTCTTTATTTTTTAATTTGAGACGGGTTCTTGCTAAGTTGCTGAGGCTGATTTTGTACTTGTGATCTTCCTGACATAGCCTCCCAAGTTGCTGGAATTACAGGCATGCACCACCTCGCCCAGCCAAGTTTAACTTCTTGGTTTGCACCGTTTTTAGAAGTCCAGGGAGGCCCCATCGGCTGTGGCTCTTCCCTGCGTGCGTCTGGGTCTGGTTGCTTCGGTTTGGCCAGTTTTCTTTTAGCATAATGAGAGCAGAAGGTCTAGACCAGAGTACAATTTAAGGTGTAAGAAAAGGGAAACCCACATAACGCCAGCTGGCTTAGCCCCAAGTTTCCCTATTAGAACACTCCAGAGACCAATCGAGTAGGGGTAAGGAAGCCTTTCCTGCTGTATTCTCTACAGGACAGAACTGGACTCCCAGGGAGTAAACACAAAGCATCACTACAGGGTTTCCATTCCTGGCCAGTGCCATTCTCGTATTTCTTGGTTGAACATGACTTCTTCCTGCTTTATTGAAAGATCTAGAAGATCTGAAATATTCCTTTCCCCAGAGATGGCTTCCTGAAAGAGAAGTTCTTTCTCATATCCCTGTTCCATTCCACCCTTTTTTTGGAGCCCAGGAGGGGCAACTGGCTTAGGGACTCTGCTTTTGGTAACTATATCTTTGTTAATGTTATCAGGGATGGTTGTGGGCCTTCATTTTGCCTTCCCTCATGCTTGAGGGGCTTATATTTTCATGGGCTCTGGGACCTTGGGATGTACCACAGGTCTGAAACAATGGCAAAACAGGAAATGGGACATGGTCACATGTCTGAGTCCTTGAAAATAGTCCCTCAGCCTGCAGGCTGAACACTGGACTTGTTTGGGTGCAAGCCAGACTAGAGGAAGCTGCTTCAGGAGGGCAGGCTCTGCCTTACCTCTCCAAAATGATTAGGTCACAGTATGGCTCTGACTTGCCTCTCTCTCATTCAAGGCCTCCACACCATTCTTATTTTCCTTATTTCCTGGAATTAAGAAGCAGCTTTGAATGGGGGTTCTTCCCTCTTCCCATGCTTGGGATCAAACCCAGGACCTTGCACCTGCTAAGCAAGTGCTGTATCACTGAGCTGCAGCCCCAGTCCTGGCTGGGGGCTCTTTCTTGTATGTGGTTGCTTCATTCTCCCTCCCTCTCCCTTTTCCCATAGCAGACTTGCAGTGCTGACTGCAGTATACTGCTCTTGCTTTCTATTTCTCCCCCACAGGAGAGGCCTGAACCCTCCTCATCGTGTCAAGTCCATCTCCATGACAACTTTCACTGAACCTGAAGTCATTTTTCTGCAGTCTCGTGGAAATGAGGTGAGCTGTCCCCAGGGGATGGTTAGGTGGTTGCAGTTGCCTTTTCTACCCACAGAGCTTGACAGCCTTAAGTATAAGAAAAACCCCAGGTTCTTTTGGAGTCAAGTTTCTCTTAAGTTTTTAGTATGTGAGATTTCTTGTCTTGTGTGTATTTGTACATTTACAGAATCTTAGTTATGTAAATTGTTGTTTATCCAGGACCCCTTTCAAGGAGTCAAGGGAAGGGGCAATATCTCTGTAAGGGGTGGCCCCTGGGCACTGGGAAGGGGCCTGTGTTGATGAGCGTTCAGAGGTGACCCGGCCGGCCCCTCCAAGTGGAGCTGGGGTTGCTTTGCGGCCTCAAGCCTTGACTACCTGGGTTTAAGTCCGTGTTAGTTACTTGAAAGTAAGTTAAACCCCTTCCCCAGCTAGATCTGCTGATTTGAAGTTGCTGTCCTTGGTTTGAGCAGTACTTCTAACTTCCAGGTGATTCGTTTACATAGAGGGGACCATCGAGGGCTCTGAAAATTGTCCCTGACCTCGTTCCCATCCAAATTTAGTTTTTCATAATTCTCATGGCTCTTTTCCTTTCTCATTGTGCATCGCAATATGTAATTATAAATTTATTTTTACTTATCTAAGGCATGACTTCGCCCATTAGATTACAAACTTTGAGGACAGAGATCATGTCTGATTTGTTAGGTATACCCAGATCCTAGCACTGTGTCCAAGCTCAGTAAATATTTATTGATCAAGACATTGAAAACACTATATCCATAAAAGATACGTTGAAAGTATCTTTCATATTTCATGCTTTCTGCTCCAATTTCTCTGTCACCTGGCTTCGTTCCTTCAGGTTTGCAGAAAGATTTGGCTGGGTCTTTTTGATGCTCGGACCTCTTTAATACCAGACTCCAGAGATCCTCAGAAGGTGAAGGAGTTTCTCCAGGAAAAATATGAGAAGAAAAGATGGTAAGGAAGAGGAAAGAGATTGCTATGGAGATATGTGTCTAACACATGCTTCATCTGACAGTCCAGTGTCCAAAATAGAATTTAGGCTTCTCTCAAAAGCAAGGTTTGGGAGGCTGGAGCAGTGGTGCAGTGGTTACAGTGCTTGCCCGGCATGTGCAAGTACACAGGTTCAAACCCCAGCACCCACATATACAACTTAGTGTTAGAGCAATGAAAGCCATGTGAAAAACTCAATAAAAATTGATCCTCTCTCTCTCTCTTTCCCTCTTTCCCTCTCTTTCCCTCTCCCTCCCTCCCTCCCTCCCTCCTCTCTCACTATCCTTTTCTCTCTTTTTTTTCTTAGAGAGGGAAAGTGAAAGAGAGAGAGAAAGACAGAATCAATTTTATTTGGTTTTTCATGTGGTCTTCATTGCTCCAAGACTTCACTGTGTATGTGGTGCTGGGGTTTGAACCCACGCATACTTGCACATGCCAGTCAAGCCCCGTGATCGCTGAGTCACTGAACCTCCAGAGCCACTCTCGCCCCTCCTCTCTTTAAAAAAAAAATTTTTTTTAAAAAAGCAAGGTTTGGTGGTTGGAGAGATGGCTCAGCAATAGAGCACTTGCCTGGCATGCGCAAGGAGCCAGATTCAATTCTCGGCACCATATACACAACTAAGTGTCGGAGAAGCAAAAAACAGATGAAAAAATAAATAAGACTGACTTTCTCTCTCTCAAGAAAAAAAAAAGCTAGTTTTGGAGCAGGTATGATGGCACATGCCTATAATCCCAGCAGTTTGGGAGGCAGAAGCAGAAAGATCACAAATTCAAGACCAACCTTGACCCTGCTTCAAAATAAAAAATTAAAAAGGATGGGGATATGGCTCAGTGGTAAAGCGCCAGTACCCAAAATAAGTAAAATTAATTAATAGGACAGGGAAGTAGCTCAATGGTAAAGCACCCATGGGTTTAATCCCCAGTACAAAAAAAAATGATAGATTTAGGTTTCACTTGGGGCTAAATTATGGCTTCACAATAATAAATTAACATGAAATGACAACTTCTTGTCAGCTTCGAACCCAACTGATGCTCAGCCTTTTGACTAAGATCAAGTGTAGCTCCCAAGGCAGCAGTTTTGATGTCCGCTCTTGTGGGAGAGGCTTAGATGTGGAGCAAGGAGATAGGCTTGCAGGAGTGCGCAGCTAGTTTTTATAACCCAGTGGATCTTGCTGTGGGGAGGGTTGTCTGCACGCACACATCCTGTAGCTTGATGCTTTTAGCCCATTGTTTCATTCATGGTTTGTGGGTGTGCTGTTTCCGGATGAAGAACACACCATCTCCATTCTCCCTTGCCCTTTTTATCCCCAGGTTTTGTCTTCTGTTGTTTGTTCTTTGGGGTTCATGTATGTTGGGGATGACTATAAGGTAAAAGAAGAAAATGCAGAGAAAAGGGAGATTGATGTGGAAAAAACTATGTTTGGGTCCCTCCTTCAGGTATCTCAGAATGAAGATGCTTCCAGAGCAGAGACTGCAATGCTGTACTAGGAAGGGATTTTTTTTTTTTTTAATCAGAAGTAGCATTAATTGGAGGACAGGATAGATTGTGAGCACTAAAAGGATGAGATATCAACACCTTTTCTATGGGATTGAGAAGGAGGAATCTGAAGAAACATCCAGGGCTGGAGTGGAGGCTCAGCGGTTACAGCGCTTGCCCAGCATGCACGAGTACACGGGTTCAAACCCCAGTACCCACGTACACAATTAAGCGTTAGAGCAACGAAAACCATGTGAAAAACTCAATTAAAAAAAATTGATATTCTCTCTCTCTCTCTCTCCTCTCTTTAAAAAGAAAAGAAACATCCAGAAAGTAAAAAGAGTGACCTTGAATAGGAAGTTGAAAAATAGGATCACCAACCCATCAGCATTGTTGCATGTATTTTTACTTGAAACACAGGTGGTTTGCAATGTCAAAGGAGGAGGGAGAAAGGAGGAGTAGACAGCCCAGAGTAAACTACTTATTCCTGCAGAAACAGCATCAGAGTGCCTAGGGGCAGCCAGGACAGTGACTCAGGCCTGTATCCCAGCAACTCAGGAGGCTATGGCAGGAAGAGTCCAAGTTTGAGGCCAACCTTAGCAATTAAAATAAAAAGGTCTAAGAATGTAGCTTAATGGTAGAGTTCTCTGGGTTCAATCCCTATATGGAGATTGAGAGCTTTACTAAGTTGCTAAAGTTCCTAAAAAGGGAATCAGTAAAGAAAAATGAGAGAGACCTTTGATGCCTATAATCTATTTTCCTAAGCACCTAAGTTGAGCATGGTCCAAGGTTTTAGCTCTCTCTTTACAGTCTATTTTTCCTCAAAGGTATGTCCCCCCAGACCAAGTCAAGGGGCCCACTTATACCAAAGGCAGTGCCGCCACCCCTATCCAGGGCTCCATCCCAGAAGGGAAGCCCCTGAGGACTCTTCTGGGGGATCCTGTGCCACCTCTTACGGATGCTGCCTCCACTTCAAGCCAGGTAACTTCCAGAACTGCCCTTCAGGTTTATGCTGAGGTTTGGTTTAGACAAGGCAGGCTTGAGACGGGGTGTCATTTCCTATAGCTTACATCAGTCACCTCGTCCTCATGTCTTTTGGAAGACAGGACCCAACAGGAAGTGGTATTTAGGGAAGTCAGAGTTTCATCTCCAATCCTGACCATTCCCCACTAAAGAAACACAGAAGAGGACAGGATACTGCTTCCACTACCTGGAAAGATGAGGAGATAGCAGCTTCCAGGCACTGTTGGACACATTCCTGTGTATCACAGGTTGCTTGACGAATATACTCCAAAATATGTGATTCTGGGAACTGTTGTACTAAGAAAAAGAGGATGATTTGATTTATGAGAATGGCTGAGGCGCTTTCTGCCCAGGAAACCTCTCTGTTGAGGGCACTCACTCTGCTCTCTCCGTTTGCCTATCCGGGGGTGTCCTGGGGAGCCATGGAGGGATCTGGGTTCTGCCTAAATGCCACATGTAATTCTTCCCCAAGTCTGTCAGCCAGTCTCAGGCTCGGCCAGCCCAGGCCCGGAGCTCCCAGCCTCCTCCCCACTCCTCCACCAAGAAAGCCAGCACTGACCTACTGGCTGACATCGGTGGAGACCCCTTTGCTGCTCCCCAGGTGGCACCAGCTTTTGCCGCGTTCCCAGCCTTTGGGGGTAAGTGGGACCTATGACGAGAACCTTCTGTAACATATGCACCTGTAACACAGGATATTTGGTCCCTTGGGGTACCCAAGCTTTCTGTGGTTCTAGATCTTTCCACACCAAAGCATGTGATGGTCATTCTGAAGCAGCATGGATGGGAGGCTTGGGGTGGAGTAGCATGGCAGAGATTACGATTGGGAGTATAGCCATGAAGCATTACAGCTAGGGGCCCCAGCACCTCCTTTTTAAATACTGGAAGAGCCATTTTATTTCTTTTTGTTAAAATGGGAGAAAAGGGATTATCAAAGGGATTATTCCCTGCCCTCTTCCCAGATATCAGCAATAGCCAGGAGAGGGTAGAATAAAGTGATACCTAGTTTTTTTCTTTTTCAAACCCCCTGTTCCCCCAAAAAATGGTTTTCGCATGATCCTGCCATGCACTAGGCCCTTACAAAAATGTTAATGCCTCATGGAGTGGGGATAAAAGATGGTAGGGAGTGAACTTGGAGGCCTCTGGATGCCTCTTTCTCCCACATGGGTTTGGTTCTCAGCCTCAGACTCCTGCCATTTCCCTCTGAAGAGGACCTTGTGGAAAGGCAGATTTCCCATAAGAGTAGCCTCTGGTCTTTGGAATTAGCACATATATTATGTAGATATGCATATGCATTTTCTTTCTGCAATCTTTATGTTCCCTCTATCTAGTCCAAACTCCTTCCCATGGAGGCTTTGCCAACTTTGATGCCTTTGGCGGCAGCCCCAGCTCCTCTGCCTTCGGAAGCCTCCCTCCAGCAGGCCAAGCCCCATTCCAGGCCCAGCCAACCCCAGCAGGTAAACTGTCCCACTGGTTTCCTTTCTGTATTCCTACAGCATCAGCTGTCCACATCCATACATCTTCCTTCATTCACACCCCCACTGATCTAAAGGCGTGTGCAAAGGAGGCAGCACAGAGAAGCAGCTCTGACACTTTCCTGGCAGGGAGAGGAGGTCCTGTGGCCCTATTCTTCATGTAAGGAAAATGGCAGTAGCTGCAACAGGGACTGTACAGTTTCTACCCTGGGAAAGATCTGACTGGGAAGGACAGAAGACCTGAGTTGAAGAAAAGTTAGGCGTGGGCAGGACCTTTTTTCTGAAGTGCTCTGGTTTTCTGTGTGATATCCTGCCCCAAAGGGTCAAGGGGCTGGGTCAAGTTCACTTATAAATATCAAGGGCTGTTTACACCGCTGGAATTCCATGTAGGTCACTTTCTATATGATAAAAGAGGTTCTAAACAAATCTTAAAGGTGTGAAATAGACAAGATTTAACATGGAAGTCCTCACCCATTCTTCTAAGAGCGAGGGACTATAAACTGTGTTGTGTTAAAGCATTTGGTTCCTACATAAGCCCCCAGACATCAGTCCTCATAGCCTTGAGGCTGCCTTCTCTCCTTTTGGACGTCCTGGGCACAAGGGAGGGCAGCTGGAGTGCTGTAGAGACCAGATGTTGGGGAACAAGCTATTGACACACACTCTCTTTCTCCCTTCCTCTACCCTCCCTTTCCCTGCTCCACCTTCACTGCCAGCCAGTCGGATGCTAACTGGAAGTTACAGCTTTGGTAAGTTGTCGTTCCCACCCTACAGCCTATCCAATCCCTCTGATCATGGAGTTTTAAAGTCTGAAATGACTCCTTTAAAATTTAGCCAGGATGGGTGTAGCTCAATGATAGAACACATGCTTGGCGTGCGTGCGACCCTGGGTTCAATACCCAGCACCACAAAACTAAAAAAATTACAAAATTGAGTCATTTTATCGTATAGCTGAGACAGTTTAGCAGTCTACCTAGTTGTGGAGCCCGCAGAGTTGCAGAGCTGTGACTTCTTGACTCACTACCCGTAGCCTTCCCACTGTGCCACTGAGAACTATAATACACTCTCTCACAAGATTCACAGATAAATAGACAAATAAACAAGAAAGAAGATGATTTGCATGACTGGTTAGCAAATTTCATTTAATAAATATAAGTAGAACTTTGTAACCAGTAGACAGAATATATTTTTTTTTCTTTTTTGGATGGTGCTGGGGATCAAATCCAGAGCCTTGCACATGCTAAGCATGCACTCTACCACTGAACTACATCCCCAGCCCAAAATATATATTATTGTCAAGCATATAGCTATTTTATAATTTGACCATGTACTAGGAAACAGAAATGTCCATAAATTCCAATAAAGAGAAACTGCATAGGTCACTTTCTTATATGTACCATGTGCTGATTACACCACTGGAGTTCTGCATAGGTCACTTTCTATGTGATAAAAGTTTTTGGTTTTTTTTTTTAAAGAGAGAAAAAAAGAGAATGAATTTTTTTAATTTAATTTTTCATCTGGTTTTCATTGCTCTGATACTTGGTTGTGGTGCTGAGGTTCGGACCTGGGTCCTCACATATGCCAGTCAAGTGCAATACTGCTGATCCACCACTCTAGCCCAATAAAAGATGTTCTAAACAAAACTTAAAGGCATAGAAAATATAACATGGCAAACAGATAAAAATTAATATCCATAAAGTATTTGTTAAGCTCCTGTAAGTAAAAAAAAAAAAAAGAACAGGATAATGGATAAAGGGATACAAACAGATGGTAATCAGAAAAAATATAAAAATAAATAATCCTCAACCTAACTAATCAGAGAAATGCAGCAGGGATAAATCAATTTTTCACATTATATTGGCAAAATTTGGGGGGTGGATACTGGGGATTGAACCCAGGGACACTATAACCATTGAGCCACACCCCAATTTTTATTTTTTATTTTGAGACAGGATCTCACTAACTTGCCTAGAGCCTTGCTAAGTTTCTGAGTCTGGCCTTGATCTTGGAATTTTCCTGCCTCAGCCTCCTGGTTTGCTGGAATTACAGGTGTGCGCCACCGTGATCAGATTGTCAAAAATTTTAAAGATCAACAATGCCCAGTATTACGTGGGGGTAATGGCCCCTTTTTTGCACTGGTGGCCCAAGTGTAAATTGACATAGGAATATCCAGTTTAGCAAGAGAAAGGTCTTCCTGGGAATGGGAATACTAGGTGAAACAGTCTAGTGGAGGTTGTTTCTTGCTTATTTTGTTATTTTAGTGATTCTGGGGTTTGAACCCAGGGAAGCTACACTTCTAGCCCCAGGTTGTTTTTCAGCTGGTGCCTTCAGAAGCAATGTCTTCCTAGCATAATTGATTGCTTTAAAGGCAATCAAAGGGGCTGGAGTGGTGGCTCAGCGGTTGAAGCGCTTGCCCGACATGCATGCATACCCACGTTCAGACTCCAGCACCACATACACAACTCAGTGTCAGAGAAGCAAAGGCCAGATGAAAAAGTAAATAAAATGTACTCTCTCTCTTAAAAAATAAAGACAAAGACAAAACTTAGGGACAAACCCAGAGAGAAGGAAGACCTTGGTCCCACAATTGTCCCAGGCATTGAACTTTTTGCCCAGGGTCTGGTTGTCTCAAAAAGCAGACAATCTGCTGCCAAACCCAAAGCCAACCAACATTTTCTGGGCCAGGAGCATTCGCGTAGTATATCCATGAGGAAGGGAAAATTCCACTTTGCATTTGAGGAAACTCGCTCACTCTGCTCAGTGACTTGGCTAAAATCAAATGCTGAGAAGAGGCAGACCCCACTCACTTTCTCACAACCATGATTACAAGAGTGTTCCTGTGAGCTATGTGAAGAACTATTGCTCTTGCCTACTGTATGAGGTCCTGGGTTCCATATCTAGTGCTGAGGGGAAAAAAAAAAACAAAACCTATTGGGTGTGAAAAAGGAAAGGAGGTTTTGAGAGGTAGGTGTCTCTTCTGACAAGCCTGGTTTTATTTTTATATTTCTGAGGAGGAGTATGGAGAGGTGAGGATTCTAAAGCTGCAGCTTCCGCTAAAGCCCCTCTGAGGCACATGTGTACAAGCCCAGCTGCATGGAGTTGAGGCTCTGAAGTGTGCAGCAGTGTCAAAGTGAACAGGGATCACCATTCCTTTCCAGTGGCCTCCTTCGTGAGAGTGCCCCAATGTGTGCAGGGACCCATGCCACTTGGGTTAGGGCCTGCTCTGCCCTCTAGTGTCCACAGGGAGGCACAGCAAGCCTGCAGCCTGGCAGGAGCTGCAGCTCTCCCAACCTGGTAGGGTTGAAGGGAAAGCTCCAGGAACCCGAGGACCCAGGGCAATACCAAAAAATCTGACTCATGTGAGGAGAGGGAGCTGGGCTTTCTGGGGAATCCATTTACTCTGAATCAGGCAGGGGAAAGGCCTGCGCCTGGAGAATCAGAACTCTACCTGCCTTACATCCTGTGGTCAGAGGATGGATGGCCAGGTGTGCAGAGGCATTACAGCCTTGCATGGGAGGAAGCTGGGAGCCAGAACTTGTCCATCTAGAAAGCCTGGGCATTTGGGAGGGAGGTGGCAAAGGAGAGCACTGGCGCTCAGTAAGATGAAGCTGGTCTTCACAGTTAGTAGCAGGTATCTGGCATCTTATCACCCCTGCTGCTGCTTGAGCTGCCAGGTGCTCTCATCTGTGCTGAGTGTCCACAACATGGATGAGCCCTTTAAAAAGGATAAATACAGCCTTTAGCAGAAGAAGAGCATGGAGATTCAAATTACAGTTGTGCGACATTCAGAAAAACCTAACACTTTACTGATGAGAAATCAGGCTGTGGCCATAGGGGTCAGGTAGCAGTGAACATTTGAGAACCCAGCTGGCCTGGCCTTTCTCTTGCCCTGTGTTTTTAATTTTCCCTTTCCCTTTTTCTTCCTCTTCTTTGTCATTAAAAAAAAAGGTGTCTTCCCTTGCAAATATTACCCCCTCGTCCTTTCCCACTTTCTGCAGGGTTCTGTCCCATCAGCCATCTTACCCACGTTTCTGTAACTTTCTCTGATATCTTCCCTTTTTCCTGCAGATAAAGTTTTCCAACCTACAAAATATTCCTAGTCTTACCCATGCCATCTCTGCGTTCTACCTTGCTTTCTAGTTATGGAGTCTGTAGCCTTATTCATTTTTTTATTTTTCTGTTTTCCTAGTTTTTATGCATTTTAAGACATAATGTACATATTATTCTGCACCTTGGTTTTTTTACTGAACAGTACTATTAGATCTTTTTGTCAGTACACTAAGGGCTTCCTTATTTGTTTTATTTTATTTTTGGCAGTGGTAAAAAACCCGGGGTCTGAAGCATGCGAGGCATGCTCTCTACCACTGAATTACAGCCCCAGCCCTCCTTATTCTTTTCTGTAGCTGAATAATTCTCTATTACAGTACGCATATGCTGTGTTTCATCTAATTAGTCCCTTGTTGGTGAATATTTGTGATATTTTTGCTACTAATTGGTACTGCACATATTATCCTACGTGTGTCATTTGTAAGAAAATCCCTACCAGATGAATTATTCTAGCGAGAAACACAGTTGATACAGAAATAAACAAATGCCTTTCACTACAAATATATCAAGTGCTACAAAGGAAAAGAACAGGGTATACAAGAGGAAAACCAGGGCCAAACCAGGGTCTTGGTGGGTCAGGGAAGGCCCATCTGCAGACAGGCTTCTGTTGGGCCGAGGGTGAGCAGGAGTTAATGGCCGTGGCCATGGGTGGAGCCTGTCCTTGAAGGCTTAGTCTAAAAGCTGAGAAGTCAGGGGAGGACCTTGTTCTTTTGGGTTTCGATCTGAAACAACCATCACCAGACCTTGTCTTGCCTCTGTCCCTGGAAGTGGCTGTTTACATCATACATATGATAATGCCTCACATTTGGGATACACTTTACAGATCTCAAAATCCTTTCACCGATCTCAGAGGATCTTTATAAACACTCTACAAGAGGGCAAGAAAACAGATGGACTCAGGAGAGGGGGTTGTTCTGCAAGTGGCAGAGCCACAACTGGAATGCAGTTCTTCTGACTACCCATTCAAATACCCAGTCCTCAGTTATTGAACACTCATGCGGTGGACACTAGCCAGAGTTCCGCTTCGGGAGTAACGAGTCTTCCCAAGCTCATTACAATAACGCCACTTTGCATTTGTGGCCTCAGTTTACCTTCACAGCAGCCCACAGTGATTGATAGGGTCCCACAGTACAGATGAATGACATACAGATAAAGAAGCTTTAGTGAAATTACAGGGATTTGGGCAATGGGTCTGGCTATGCAATGAGATTGCATGCAGTTACCAGGACTCTTGTTGCTCATGCTGTTTCTAAGGCTTCCCTGTGGGCCTTGCTCTCTGTGCTGGCTGTGAAGATGAGGGAGGACAGAAAGGCCTCACAGTTGGCCCAGCCCATGTTCATGAGCAGTGCACCCAAGCTCAGGGAAGCAATCAGAGGCCTTCTGCAGGATGGGAGAGAAAGTGCTGATGGTTGGAGGCTTCAGTTGTCAGTTCTGGTGGCATGAGCAAGGTCCCTGCACATCTCTTGAGTGTGCTCCAGACTTGCTGTCCTTCACAGCTCCTCTGCCTGCCCCTTCATGTGACATGTCAGAAAAGAAAGATGCTGGTTGAAGGAAGAGACGGAGTTTCCATCTGGGATTTATAAGCCAAACTAGAGAAGGGAAGACACCCTGACACAAGGACAAACTGCTTTATTCTCAAAGTGGAGGCTTCACGCACTAGGGAGCTTGAGGAGAGCTGAGCTGTGACCCTGCCCAGAATTCTCAGTGGGAGACATGACCCCCAAGTTGGGTGGTCCAGGGGAAATTGGGCTGGCTCAGAGAAGCCATGGATACCCCTCCTGCCATCCTTCCACCCCACCCTAAAAGCCCACCTCCATCTCCTCTCCTGCCCTCCCCCCACCCAAATCCTCCATTTTATCTGCTTTGCTTGCACAGGGAGCAGCCGGTCAACTCCGTTTGGTGCCGCTCCTCTTGCAGCTGCCAGTCAGCCCAGCAGCCTCACAGATGTGGGCAGCCTCCTGGGACCGGGAGTGTCAGCTGGAGGTATCCCCGGCAGGTGGGTCCAGACACACGGGGGGACTTGCCTTAGGGTTGCCTGTGCTTCCCCAGCCTGATGGCTCCTCCTGGCCTGCTCACCTCTCCTCACGTTCCCTTCTGGTCTGAGAACACAGTGGATTTTTGTCGTCTGGTCCCCACTTACCCTATGTCCCTGGTCCTGGAGGTTATGCATCCTGGCTTCTCTCCCTATCCAGCAGTGTCTTCGGGATGGCTGGTCAGATCCCCACACTCCAGTCTGCCACACCAGGCAGCAGCATCGGCAGCACTGGCCTTGCCTTTGGAGGTGAGTCCTGCCTGTGGAGACCAGGGCAGGGTCCAGGACCACGAGACAGGGGACTCTGGACAGGGAGGGGGACAGAGAGGCGCACACACCAAGATTTAGAAGAACACTCAGTCACCACTGGATTAGGCGAATAAGGAAAAAAGATAACTGTCTCTTTCTCCCACCTCTCCTGGTTCCTCCTGGGGCAGCCTTCACCAATCCTTTTGCCACCCCTGCCGCCCAGCTCCAGCTGCCTTCCACTAACCCGTTCCAGCCCAATGGCCTGGCCCCAGGTAAGCTGCCAGCACCGTCCCCTGCCTTTTCTAGACTCTACAGAGCACCAGCTCCCCTGCAGCTCTCCCCAACCCCTTGTCTCTCACTGTTGCCCCTCACTGCTGCTGAAGCCACTATTCACCGGCCCAGCCCAGGCCCATTTTCAGTTCCAGGCTGCCTACCAGGCTAAAGGAAGCACCCAAGTCACAGAACTGTAGGATTAGGAAAAAAAACAAACAAAAACTGAGCCTGTTCTGAAGGTTGCTTTCATGTTGACTCAGAGTGGCAGTGGTTCTGTCTCTCTCACCTTGTCTGTGTCCCTCTGGCACCCAGCTTCTTGCCCTTTTGTACCCAAGCCTAAGTCACCAGGAAACCACAGTGAAACTCCACTCCTTTTCTCTGCCCTCGTTCAGCCAGCCCTTCCTGGGCTCTCTTCACCCTGGCCCTCCACACCCTCTGCTTTTGTGCCCTCAAACTTCTGATCATCCCCTCCCCTTTGGCTCACTAATGCTTCAGGGCCAGGAAGCAAGGACAACTGCAGAGCGGAGCCCTGTGTAGACCCATGCTGAGTGTCTCGCAGCTGCCAGCTCTCACAGCAGCCCTGTGAGACGGTGCTGTGCCCGTTTTACAGAGGAGACAATTAAGGCACAGAGAAGGATAAAATTCACTCTCAGGTGTGAGATTTAATAGGTCCCAGAAAGCTGCGTCAGTTCTGTGTTGTGCCTGTGTTTATAATGACTGTGCAAAGACAGGGCAGGTTCAGAGACTGCAGGAGAAGCTGAAGAGTGGCGGGGCTTACACAGGATCCTATCCTCCATGATGACTTTGGAAAATTTGTTCTCAGTCCACCTGCCACAAACTTGAGTGATCGAGCCTCATGTCTCACTCCGCAGGGCCCGGCTTTGGGATGAGCAGTGCTGGGCCTGGGTTTCCTCAGCCATTGCCACCGACTGGGGCCTTTACCAGCACCTTCCCCCCAACACTATTTCCCCCACAAACCTCACTGGCTCAGCAGCAGAATGGTAAGAAATTCAGACTTCCCTCCTTATTCCCTGCTCCTCCCTCTATGTGGATATATACTTGTCCTTCAGTATGCATGGGGCATTGGTTCCAGCATGCCCATAAATACCCAAACCCACAGGTGCTCAAGTCCCTTATATAAAATAGAATAGTATCTGCATGGAACCTCTAGGTGACTTATAAAACCTAATACAGGGGCTGGAGCAGTGGCTCAGCGCTTACAGCATGCAGGAGAACAGTTTCAAACCCCAGCACCACATACATAACAAAGTATCAGAGCAACGAAAGCCACATGAAAAACTAAATAAAATTGATATTAAAAAAAACTAATACAGCCAGGTGCAGTGGCTCACGCCTGTAATCCCAGCCACTCCGAAGGCTGAGGCAGGAGGATCACAGGTTCAAAGCCAGCCTCAACAATTTAGCGAGGTCCTGAGCAATTTGTTGTTCAGTGGTTAAGCACCACGAGGTTCAAATCCCAGTACTCAAAAAGAAACCTAATCTAGTGACCAAAAAAAGCCTATGTCTGTTCAGTCCAGGTGCAGTGTTTTTTTAAATATCCTAAATCTTTGGTTGAATCTGAGGATGTGGAATCCACTGTGCCCACAGACCTCTGAGCTAGTTTTCTTTCTCTTTTTTTATTGAGGAGTTGAGTTGCTGTACAGTCATAAATGCATATAAAGTAACGATATATGATTTGATCATCACCCAGTATCACCCCCACATCACCCTGTACACCCCCCATGCTCTTCTGTATTTCCCCCCATAACAGATATGAATTTTCCAGAATTAAATGATTGCATAAGTATTATCTGGCTTCCGGAGCGGGGGTGGGGGTAAGGAGTAGATCTCTGCCTGTCCTCCCTCCCCTCACCACTGGTTCCCCGGGTTGTGCTGCACCTTTGCTTGTTTTCTTTTTGACCAGTAGGGGGCCCAGGGGAGCAGCAGAACTGCCCTTGTCCCCCGACTGCTCCATATTCTTTATGTTCTTTATTTCCGAATTCTGGAAGGGCTCCTCTTGCTGTTGCCTTGGGATGGAGCCTTTGTCCTCCAGCACAGTGGGGTGGCAGCACGAGGGGCCGGACATGTCAGCTGAGTTACTGCTCTTGCCTACCAGGCTCCTCCTTTGGGGACTTAGGATCTGCCAAGCTGGGGCAGAGGCCACTGAGCCAGCCAGCGGGGATCTCCACCAACCCCTTCATGGTGAGTGCCCTAGTTGGCGATGGGGGTAGAATCCTTCCAGAAGATGCCTAACTGCCTTTTTCATGGAGTTTTGTGTTGCCCAAGCCTGGGAGTAGATCAGTTACAGGGCCTCAGTTCTGGCCTGCTGGGTCCCACACTGCCCTGCACTCTTCTCTCCCACTCTCCCACTTCCTGGGGCGCAGTAGTCTTGAGAGAGAAAGGAATCCTGAAGTACATTTCTGCATTTCTTCTATGTCCTCCTGTTCTCCCCTAATCGAGTGATTTTCTGTTGTTTTCTTTTCAGACTGGAACCTCATCAAGCCCATTTGCCTCCAAACCTCCAACCACCAACCCATTCTTGTAGCACTGTGTCCTGGGCTGCCTCTTCCCTGCCCCCTCGAGCTCTGGCGACCACATGCCTGTGGGCATTTCTATGGGTCTGAGACCAGAAAGGGCCTGGTTTGCAGGACAGGGGTTCTGGGAGAGGTGGAGGTGCTAATGCTTTGCTTGGGGCTTCCAGATGAATCTGCCTCCTGGGTCAGCTACGCAGAGGCTTCCTCCCCTTTCCCTCTGCCAGCCCCCTCCCAGGAGATGTCCAGAAGGACCTACGGCAGGGCTGGCCTGGAGGAGCCATGATGGTGTATTTTTTTCAAATGATTAATTATGAAGGCAATCCTCCTCTCCCCTGCCCTCAGCATATACATACAGGGTGCACCCTGTGGACCAAGGGAGTTATGGGTGTGGCTGGCTGGCCTTCCCCATGGGAACAATTCTTATGCCACACCCAGCTTTCCAACACCGTGCTCCTCCTGCACAGAAGTGTGATGGGGAAAGTGGGGTAAAGAGGAGGCATGGTGTTGATGCGAGACTGCAACCAGACAGCCCTGGGGCTGTGAAGGCCCAGACAGCCCAGTGCCCTGGTGCCCTGGCTGGGCCGAGCCTGCTTTTCTCCACTTCCTGGTTTTGCTTCCCCTACAAACCTGGCACTGAGGATGCATCCTTTTACCTGCATACTGACACATGCCCAGCTCCTGTCAAGCACTTTAGTTAGTGTCATGTTTGGATACCAGTGTTTTATATTTATACATAGAGAGAATTTTCTAATATAGCCTATTATACACACACACACACACAAACACATATATGTATGCACAAACTCAGCTTCGCTACCCCTCCCAGACAGCTCTTTAACATGAGTGGGATGAATCCCATCTGTGCCTGGACCATCAAAGCTGGAGTCTCTAGGAGACGGGGGGAGGGCAGCCGTGTGTCCTGCCCCAGAGCCTGGGCTTGTCCAGGGAAAGGCTTCATGCAGTTGACTAGGGTTCATTTTTTGTCTTTTGTTCTCCTTTCTTTTTCCATGTGCCTCACCCCTACCAAATCTCTGCACCGAAGGTCGTTGCAGGCAATGTTAGAACTGCATTTGAAAGTAAAAGAAAATGGCTTTCTGGTCTTGCTTTGGTCCAACTTGAGGGACCACAGGTCAGACAACGTGACTGATCCTTGACTTGGCTCCACCGGTCTGGACTGCCTGGACTGATCATGACGCATTGGCCAAGGAGAGGACTCACTACCGGACAGATCCAGTCCCTGTCTGAACCCAAGTCCTGTGTTAGGAAGGGGAAGGAGCATGTTGGGGGGACAACTACTGCAAATAGTTGGGGTTTGATAGATACAGTGAGGGAGCAATTCCTACCAGGATGGGCATGGACAGAGGAGGCAGATGGAAGTGGAGCCAAGGAGTAAACCCGCCTGCCTTCCCAACCCCCAGCTGTTATCAGCCCCTCCCCCTAGATGTTTCTACCCCAGGCTGTTGTGTCAACAGCCAGGTGTCTGGGTTATTTGTGTGGTGACAAGAGGGTCACTGGGTAAACACCTCCAGGGCTGAGGCCTAGGATTCAGCCTTGCTGTTCTTAACCCAAGGCTATGAGAGTCCCCCCACCACCACCACCATTGCCAGAAACAGCCCTTTAGCTGTTCATTCTTGGGATTGTTATGGGTCTTTCTCTGAGGGCAACAAAGAGATGTAGGGATTGGGTCATCTGTTTATTTGCTTTGCAGAATTTTCTGGAAAGATTTCTAGCTGCTGCTATTGGCCCAGCCAGCCTTGGCCTCCCCTTTTTCCAAGAATTAAGTTCCATCCCATCTGTGTCTGGGTTCCTACTCTCCCGACCTCACCCCACCCCTGTCCTGGTGGGGTCTTCCAGGTGGACCTATCCTTCGCTTCCCGTGGAAGTTCTTTCTGTCCCCCTTCTCCTAGGAGTTTTCCCTGCCACTCTTGATTTTCCCTCTGTCCTCCCTATGGCTATTTCCCACTCTTTCCTTTCTGCTTAGGGCCAGGAGAGGAGCACTGAAATCTGGCTTATTTCTTCCCACCTTCAGTCACCCTTTTCTAACTCCAGAAACCCTGAGGTTTAAAAGACCTGGCACTAAAGGGCCTTTTGCATGTGCTTCAGTTACACCCAGGCTGTCTCCCAGGGCTTTTCTCACTGTCTGCTTGCTGCTTGGGTCCTGGACCTCCTGCAGCTCTCCCTCCCCTCCAGTCCCTCTGGCTGACATGGACTCCAGACCAGCCAGCTCTGATTAGCTGGACAACCAATCAGAAAAGTCGTGCCAGGTCAGCCATACAGCCCAGGGCAGAAAAATCAAAAGTTCCTGGGCACAGGCTGAGGCTAGGACTGCAGCTGCCTTTCTTGGCATGGGCAACCCCAGCCCTCCTCCACTGAGCCTCCTATCTCCAGGCCAGTGGCAAAGGATAGAAAGACCCCTGACCTGACCCCCCAAAAAAGTGGCTGAAATGACTAGGCTAACATGTTCCTCCCCACACAGCCTTGCCTGGTGGCTGCAAACCTAAACCCTCTGTGCAGTCACACACATGACACACAGCAGGAGGCTGGAGTGACTCACTGGCTCCACTACTCTTCTGGCCAAGTCTTCCCCTTGACACGTAACCTGGCCAGTTCTGTGACCCTGCCCTACAGTTCTCTGATTTGGTCCCAGTCTTCAGTGGGTCAGCCATGGGTGACAAAGTAGGAGCCTGCCCCCAGGATTCTTTCCACATGGGAGCCTGCCAGGTTAGATCTGGGAGCCACAAGGTGGGAGGGAGGGGCTAAATCTACGGCTATGTTCACATCCACAGAAGAATAAGTCCCCACATGGAAAAGCCTCATCTCAGTGGCTTCCGCCCCTAGTGGATGTGGCACCCTGCATCTGGATGCAGATACAAAGGTAGAGCACGGGTTGGGAGCAGTGCTCCTAGCAGAGCTGAGGTTCTGCCACTTCCTAGCCTTGGGGAACAACAGGCTATAATAACTCTTGTCAGGGTAGGGCTAAGGGCAGTGTTGTTTCTGGGGCGACTGATGTCTGACACGGACTAGTAGGCCAGTTTGACTCCAAGCTTTTCCTGGTACCCAGAAGGCCCACTCACCTGACACTGATTACCACCCTGACCCCCACCGTTGCTTGTCCACACCCCAGGCACTCCGATTGCTACTGTTTCCTGTGTTATCTTTACCCAGTACTCCAGGGCTCAATGACACAATGTGGTTTGGGGCAGTCTCTCTGACAGCAGCTGTGATTTCACAAGGACAGGTGTTGCAAGATGACCTGGTTGAGGGAGGCAGGAAGGAGAAGGTATGAAGAGACCCTCCTTGGATGGCTTCACATCAAGTCTAGGGTGTTAGGCTCCCTTGGCCAGCAGTACAGCAGGGGCATGGGCCCTGAGGTGCAGCAACACTGGGAAGGAAAAGAATGTGCAGACCTCTTTGGTCACCCTGCTGCTTCTCACATGGTGCCCACATTAAGCCCCTTGGCCACACTGGGGCCTGTGACCTTGAACATAGTCCTGTTTGGGTGGCTGCCTAGGGATCCATCCCATACTTGGTTCTGGCTGGCCAACACCCACCTCTGGGCAATGGCCAATGCCCCCACTGCACCAGCTAAGCTGCAAGTGCCTCTCCTGCCCCTGGATGGCAGTAGGCCCTGGACACCTGGCCATATGCCCATCCTTGTGATGTTGGTTGGCTCCCTATAACTTGCTCTCAACATGGCCTTTGAAAAGGGATTCGAGGATCCCAGAACGGCAGCATGCTGGCTTCTCCACTGTTCGGCTCAGAAAAGGGCCCCTTCTCAGGAAGCCCTGACCACCTCCTCTCAGGGCACCTTTGAGGTTCCCTTGCTTCTGTTCCCTTTGTACTTTACCTAAGGGAGCCTTTCCCCAGTACTCTTTAACAGGGGCCACAGTCTTCCCAGTCAGATCCTCAGCTTCCCTGTTGCTTGCCCTGGGGATGAGATCATGAGCACCCTTGAGGTCTGATAAGACCTCATCCTATGCCAACTGGGCTTGCCTGCCGAGTGCACTGGCCAGCACCATCCTTCTCCCCACCAACTGGGCAGTGCTCCTGGAATCAGAACTGAGGTGCAAAAATGTCCAACCTCCAGCCCCATCCATAGTTCTCAGGATGCAAAGGGAAAAGAGGACATCCACTGGGGAGTCCACGCTTGTGTGACAGTGCCTTCAGCTGGTCCAAGGTAGCATTTTCGGCAAGTGGTGGTGAGGAGTCCGAGAAAGGGCCTCTTCCTCCACAAGTCCTTTAGTGGCCACTTGACAGGAATTCTGAGGGGTTTGATCTGTGGACAGGGACCAGTCCAAAAGTTTACCTTTGCCAAGATGACCCCAACCCCACGAAGAAACTGAACATTTGGCTCAGAAATAATTCCAGCCCACCATGGTTCCCTAGGGGACTTGCAAGGAAAGACAAAATGATCTCTGAGTGGCAACAGAGTACACAGAGACCGATGCCTAGTGGTCCAGTGGGGTGGCTGTGGCCAGAGGGAATGCTGCTGTACGGGTGGCCTGCTTGGCCGCCCTCTAATCGCCAGCGCGATCACTGCGGACTCGATTCCAATCGTACCCGCAACACACGTTGCTTTTCCGTGGCCCCTGCCTTCCGCAGGCGCTGCCCTCCTCCGCCCCCACAACTGGTCAGCTGATTGGCGGAGACGCCCGCACACTCCCCGCCCCTGCTAAGGCATCGTCCACAGGGGCGCAGGACCCCTTGCCTCCACTTGCTGACTCCTAACTCCAGCGCCAGGGTGCAAGAGGGTAAACTTCCCGGGGCGGGGATTCCAGCAGCGGTCGGCGGAGGACAGAGAGCGGGCGGGGGACGACTCAGCCCGGTCAGCCTCAGAGGCCCTAAGGAGCACCGGGTGTCCTAGGCTACCGGGAGACCACTGGGACACACGCTGTGTTGTCCCAAACTTCAAGTCGGGAGCCAGGGAGAGACGCTGGGTACCTAGACGGTCGCAGCCTGCCAGGTCTCTGCTCTCCCTCCTGGGACCGCCAGCTCAACCCCACCTCGGCTGGCCTTTCCTTGCGGCCCAAGGGAAAAACCCAGCGGATCAGCCTCTCCTGGGCCACTTAATTGCATTCGGTGCAGGATGAAGTCCGCTGCCGGTGGCCCCACCACCCAGGAGTTGGTGGACGTGCCTCTCTGCCCGCCGCTGCCGTGGCCCTGTCCGGCAGACGTGCGCCTCTGCGGCTACCTGCGGAAGCAGAAGTCCCAGCGCCGCCGGTTCTTCGTGCTGCGGGAGGACCCGCCGCGCCTCGAGTGCTATGAGAGCGAGAAGAAGTTCCGCGCCGGCGGCAGCGGCGGAGCGCGGCCCCGGCGCAGCTTAAGCCTGGCGGGCGCGTGCACCATCAGCAAGCGCGCGGACGCGCGCCAGCGCCACTTGATCGTTCTCTACACGCGCGACAGCAGCCTGGGCGTGGCGGCGGCCAGCGAGGCGGAGCAGCAAGTGTGGTACGGCGCCATACTCCAGGTGCGCGCCACCGCCGCCGCCGAGGGTAAGGCGGGAACCCGGACTGGCGAGCCCCGGGCCACCGGGAGCGGGTGGGGGATCGCAGACTTTATCCGAAACCTGCCCCTCTCCCAGATCATGGAAAGCTCAAATATTAAGCGTTTACATGTCTTCAGTTCTTTGGGGACAGTGACCGCAACCTCCAGCCCAGAATCCTCTGTGATCAGCTCCTTGTCCTTCCAGGTCCCAGCAACCTTGAAGACCCCAGGGCGTGGATTCTCGCTCCGTACCAGGACGTCTGGCCTGTGACGCTGCGGCCCAAGGGGCTGGGGCGAACCCGAGGCCTGGGCAGCGGTGACTACCGCCTATGCCTGGGTTCAGGGACCCTGAGCCTACTGCGGAAGCCCGGGGGCAGAGGATCCCAGGACACCAGGGCATCGCCGCCGCCTGCTCTGCGGCTGTCCCTGCTCAGTGTTCGCCGCTGCGGCCACGCAGACTCTGTGTTCTTCCTGGAGCTTGGCCGCTCGGCGCCCACGGGTCCTGGGGAACTGTGGCTGCAGGCACCCGACGCCGTGGTGGCCCAAAGCATTCACGAAACAGTCTTGGCCGCCATGAAAAGACTAGGAGGCAGTGGCGCTGGTAGCAGGGCTGAACCACTGCCCAGGGATCCTCCGACGAGCAACTCCAGGCCTCCTGTACCCCAACCTTGTGAGACCCAGGCCCCTGTGGCCCAACCAAGAGGCTTGGTTGAGAGGATGGAGCAAGCAACCCTCAAGACCTTGGCAAAGCTGGGGGTGACCGCCTCCTACCCCAAGGAGTTGGATCGAGGCTCTGGCTACATCACCATGGGTGCCAGTAGTGACTACGAGCCCATGGGGGTTAGCGAAGCAGATGGCTATGTGGTGATGGGGCCCACAGGACTTCCTCTCCCCTGCAGCAGCGCAACTCCCAACCGGTCCTTCCAGGATTGGGGAGGTACCGAATACGTGCACATGAAGAGCTTTCCACCAGGGCGCTTTTCCTGCAAGTCCAAGGCCCAGGAGCCTAGACCAGGGTATGGCAGCACCAGGGACAGCAGGGGACCTGTGAGGGCTCAGCGCTGCTCTTTGTCGCCGTCAAAGTTGGATGGGGAGTATGTATGCATCGAATACCAGGCCCCAGACTTCATAGAAACAAGCAAGGCCAGGCTGGAGCCCAAGGACAGCTGCCTCAATTATGTGGATCTGGACCTGGTCCCTCCTCTGGAGGCTCATGACCACCGCCCTGGGGCTGGTCCGCACACCTATGCGCACATCGAGTTCTAGAATCTCTGGGAGGCTCCAGTGAGCACCCAGGCACTGGCCAGCCACAGAGAAACGGTCAAAGTTACTAATGTCTCCCCACCCTGCCCATGTCCTTCTAACACCATCTATGGCCAGGAAGAGGCCAATGCCTTGACCTCTAACCTAAGAAGGCCCTGGGCTTTCTCTGTCTCATTTAGCTTCTTTTTTAGGAGAAAATTCTAGAATCTCTTTTACCTCCCATCAACCCCACCACCGCCATGATCCTGTTTCCCTGAAGAGTTCCTACAGAATCAGACTCAGGTGAGCATGGCTCAGGTTATGCCACAGATGAAGATTCCCATTTGGCCTGGTGTCCCTGCAGCACCTCTGTATGTCTCTCCATCCAGCCCCAAGGCTGAACCTCTGAGGCCCCAGCTCAAGAAGAATGGAAGTACCAGGATCTTAACCATTGTGCCTCCTCCTCATTCTGCCTCTCCCAGTGCCAGCCACAAGGGTGGCAGTCTTCCTATAGGTTCAGCCTCAACTCTGTACTGTGGACCATCACCATCTATTAAACGTGCCCTGCTGGGTGACTGCTGGGTTGGTGATTCATCTGCCCCACAAGGGTGGGGCAATGGGTGACAAGAATTTGAGAGGAGGGCAGTCAATAGTGGTAGAGGACGAGAGCCTACCATGCCCCATTCTGCCACCTACCACAGGGAGCCTGTTTTGCAAACCAACACAGTTTTATTGTCAACAGAACATGCCTGGTGAAGTGGAAGGCCACTCTGCCCACAGAGGGGCTATGGACAATAGGTGTCTGGAGTCTGTGGGAGAGATGGATCAGTGCTTCCAGAATAGGCTTGGCTACCACTGGAGTCTGAGTGGTCAGAGACAGGGGCCGCGTGGCTGGCAGGGGTCAGGGGGGCTGCTGAGGAGCTGGGTCTCGGCTCCCCCTGACTCATCTGCAGCAGGCCAGTGAGGGCGATCAGTTCTGGCCCACTGAGCCAAGCAGTGGAGCAGCCCTGCGATGGAGAGGGGCAGACTGAGGGGGACATGACCGGGGGTGGGAGCAGCAGCTTCAGCGAGCCCATGGCCTGGGGAGAGAGGAGGGAAGTGTTTCCTCCCAGGGTCCAAAGGAAGGCTTGATGGGGGTTGTCAGGATGGGGCTGGGGCAGTCATTCTCACCTGCTGAGGGGCCTCAGACAGGTACAGGGGCACACGCTGCCCACTGGGCAACAGAGGATCCAAGAAAAAGACATCTTCACAGGACATCACCGGGAGCCCTGGGGAGAAGAACCTGCTAGGGTGGCAGCAGGGGGCTCCATCCCCAGCACATGTAGTTTCTGATGGGGTCTGCGCCCACTCCTGCATACAGGGTGCTGGGGAAGTACCTGCATCCCTGGGCAACTGCTCTGCATCTTGATGCCCTGGAGTGGTGGCCAGGGGCCCGAGACCCCTGCCAGAAGCCTCATACATGGGCCAGAAGGAGGGATGACACAGTGTCCGGCCTGAGAGGGAGATGCCTGACCCACAGCGGGCCCCCTGTGGAGCAGAACCCATCATTAAAGCCTCAGTCCTTTCCCCAAGACATCCCTGCCACCCTGAGTCAGAGCCACACAGTCCTCCTAACTCACCCACAGCAGCCGAGGTCTTGCTTTGGCCTCATAGTTGGGGTCCCAGGGTGGCAGCAGGGTCATCCTTGAAGGGTCCACCTCCCAAGACACCTGGGGGGAAAGTGGGACTGGGGGATGGTTGAAGAGATTAGCACAGGCTCAGAGTCAGGGAGCCAGTCTTGGTAAAGGCAGCAAGGCCCTGTGCCTACCTGGGGTTTCTGGAGACTGCTCAGTAGCCTGGCCTGGGTGGTGGCAGGGCAGCGGCTGCTCTCTCTGGGTCCAGGAAGGGCTGAGGGCCTGGGGCTGCTGGCTGGGGAAGAGAATGAGATGCTTCCCTCAGGCTCCGCCACTCACTTTCCCCAGTCCAAACACTTGCTTGGGTTTAGTGGCAAGGCCAAGTATGCCTGATCTAGGGAAGACGGAATATAAAGTGCCGGACAAAGGCACGGAGGGCGCCCACTGACAGCTAAGCCCTCACCTGTCCCGTGGGGGTGTTCCTGGATCCCCCAAGGCTTCCTCTCCAGAGCTCCAGGCCTCTCCTTGGTCACTGCCCGCCAAGGGGCCTGGTTCCTCCTGAGCCTCCTCCTCGCCTGTTCCCCATGGCCCAGACCGCCAGGGTAACATGCTGCGTCTGGGGGAGCGCAGGGCAGCGCCGCTGTGCCCCCACGGCCGCGACCCCCCAGGCCTTGCTCTACCTTCCTCGCCGCACAGCCCAGCCCTGCGCACAAGCCTAGGCCGCGGGCCCACTTCTGAAGCCTCAACGCGCCGGCGTCTCCCCACCACGTGGCGTGCGTGCGCTCCCGCCGGCGCCCCCTGGCGGCAGGGCCTGCAAACCGGGGCTCCGCCCTGGGCCCTGGGCGGAAGCGGGTCCCCTGGAGGGCCCGGGCACTGCAGGCCGGGTAGCAGAGGAGGGGACCCAAGTTCCCGCGACGCCTGAGCCCGCACTTGCTTACAGACACACTCACACCCGAGGGCCAACCCAGGCTTCCGGCTTCTCTTTATTGTGCTTGAGACAACATCCACGTTGGGTCTTCCACCCAGACCCTCAGTTGCAGGAGACCAGTGGCCGCCGAGGGGTGTCCCAGGCCCAGGGTCAGGCCAGAAGCCGCCCTCACCAAGTCCTTGTTAGAGGCCAGAGCCCAGGCGGGTCTTCTGTTCCAGGGTCAGACGGCCCTGAACCCCTACCTCCACCCCTAGGGCCGTTCCAGCAGTGCGTGGAGGACAGCAGCGATGTGGGGGAGACCCCTTTCCGGGGCCGCCTCCTCTTCCAGGATGTGGTGGGGCTGGCACAGGGACTCCTGGGGGAAGGGGCCCAGGTTAATTTCCCCCTGGCAGCCCCCCTCCACTCAAGTTCCCTGTTCCTGGGCAAGGTGTTAAAAGGTGAAGGTCAAGGGCATTCTGGTAGATACTGCTTGGGGAAAAATGATGCACACAGACGGTGTCAGCGGATAGCAGGAGGGAGGTGACATATAGGACCAAGATAAGAGGGCAGAAGAGGCCTGTCCTTTCCAGAGAGAGACACTGGAACAGGCAGGCTGGCACACAGAGCCCAAGGGGTCCCACCAGGGCTGGCCTGGCCATGACACGAGCAGATGCAAACACACACACAGAGGCAGCCACAGTCTGTACAGTTTACACAAGGTTAGGGACCCAGCTTGGGCCCCTACATCCTCTACAAATAAGAGTTCTCTCTACAAAATAGAGATAATTTAGCCCCCCACAGCAGCCAGTGGGGGAAGGAGGAGGGGCAGGAAAGAGCCAGGCTCCTGTCACCCCTCTGAGGGAACAGAGGCCTGGGCCTGGCTGGGATGGAAAAGGGCAGGAAGGCACCATCAGCACTGAGAAGGTGAGGGGTGGTGAGGGGCTATAGGAGGGGGCCCAGAGGCACGGGGCCCAAGGTCTGGGGACACCAGAGTGGAGCCTCTGAGGTCAGTGTTTGTGAGGGGGTATGCTAGTGTCTTTGGTAGGGGCTGAAGGCACCACCGGTAGGGACAGGGTTGAGCAGGAGTCTCATAAATAGAAATGAGGGAGGGGGTGACTTCAGTCCTAGGAACCCAGGAGCCGAGTGTAGACGACACAGAGCAGCAGCATGAGGACCATGTAGAAGAAGACGAAGCCACCCAGACCAGAGGGAGGCCAGACAGGTGGGGGGGCCTTGCCCCCGACCCGCTTCACAGCCTCTAGTGTGGTCCACAACCCCTGGGTGGTGCCCTGGAGGAGATCCAAGGGCGAGCAGAGGTCAGCCTGGGAAGGGAGGGTAGGGCAGGTGGACAAGGACAAAGGACAAACGTCAGCAGCAGTAGCAGCCAGTCCTTCCCACCCCAGCCCTCACATGCCAAGGCCAGAGCCATGCCAACGTGCAGACATGCAGGGCTGGGAGACGTGCAGGCAGGGGCAAGCTGATGTACTTCCTCTAGGAGCAGACACCCTGTGAACAGAACCCTGCCACCCATGCAATGGATCAGCTGAGCCCAGGACACCGCCACCTTCTACGGCAGAAAATAGCCCCATACCTCAGGCACCCCCATCTTTCGACAGGCTTCTAAGAAACTCTCCACATTCTTCCGAGACTTGAGGGCACTGAGCTTTGGCTGAGGGTACGTAAGGAAAGAAAAGAGGGTAAGGGAGAGGGCACAGAAGCCCCTGACCCATCCCCTACTTCTTTCCTGACCCCAACTAACCACAGCAGGCGAGGGCACGTGAATGAATGGCACAGAGCGAGGCCGTAGCTGGTTGGCCAGCTGACAGAGGATGACCCCATTGGCCAGAGCCTCGCCCAGGTCCTCAGGCAAGGGCCGCTGCAGCCGTGACTCCAGAACCTGGAAGCAGAGGAGAGAGGGGGATCAGTCAGTAGGGAAAGCATGCATGCCCCTATCCCACCTCACAGGAGGGCCAGGGTGGCTAAGTGGATGTCGAGGGAGGAAGGAAACTGCAGGAGGCACATACTGAGCCTAGGCCTCAACCCCTGCAGGTTCCACTTCTGCTTACCTGGCGAAGTTGAGACATTAATTCCTTCTCGTCTGGAACCTGGGGTACTGGCCGAGGTCTCAAGACAGAGTCTGGGGAGGAAGGGCCTGGGAGGAGGAAGACATGGGCTGTCTCCACTATACCCACTCCACTTTGTAGCCCGCTGCTACGGTCTAGCACCCACATTTCTTGCTTCTCTGCTTGTAGGGTTTTCAACATAAAGGGACAATTAACCCAGAAAGCTTATAAGTTGATGTGTGACACTAGCCCCATGGTCAGGGCTTGCTGAAGCTGGGGCATTGCTAGGAAGAGCAGGGACACCCACCTGAACCACTCTGAGAGGAGGAACGGAAGAGGAAACTGTTTGGTCTCTGAATGGAGCCAAGTGGGCGAGGAGCAGGTGCTGTCACTGGGGGCCAAATCCAAGGGCAGGGACATGTGAGAGAGGCATCTCCTCAGTGTCCCACTCTTCCTTCAGGCCACCAGGTCCCAACCACCTCCATCTCTTCCCAAAGTCTCTATCCTACCTGGTACAGACATAGGCAGGGGCTCCTGGGAGGTAGGAGCAGGTGCAGGGGCTCCCTGCCCCCCAGAAGTTCCCAGGTGGATGGTATTGGACTTAGGAAGCCCGCTGAGAAGAGACAGAAAGGGAATTAGAGGAAAGGGTCAAGTAAAAGGTGTGGAGATAGGTCATGGGAGGATACCTACTTGTAGGTAGCCTGAGTAGATGAGGCGGCAGCACCTCCCCCAGCAGCCCTGATCCCTAGCTTCTGGAAGCTGAAAGAGAGAAGAGAGGTGGAGTCAGCTGTGCCAGGTGTGCCACAAACCCAAGGGGCAGAGCAGCTTGGGTCTCAGGCCCACTGTCCAGCAACAGCCCCAGCCTGCCCTGAGCCCACACCTGTCCTTCCTGGGGGCCCCCCGCCCCCCACTCTGCTGTTGCTGCTGCTGCCTCCGCTCCCGCTCCTGCCACAACTGCAAGGTGTCAGGGCGCCGCCGTTCCTCCCCTGCTGGTTCCTCCCGCCTGAGAACAAAGATGGGACAAGACAGAATCACTGGCAGTCTGGGAAAGGAGAGGGGCCCAGGGTGTGCAAATACAGGGCAGAGTGTGGGCTCAGAGTTGGGGTACCTGCTGCTCACTGCCCTCTCCCCATCCCCTGCTGCAGGGCTTAATTCAGGTGGCCGATGCTCCTGAAGAGAGACCAAAGTAGAGGCTGAAGGAATCCCTGGTCCCCAGAGATTGCACTGACTCCCTCTCCCCAGTTCCTCTCTTGGAGAAGTGACATGCCCGGTCCTCACCTCAGCAGCACCTCGCTCTTCGTCCTCTCCAGGGACGTGGCTGTCAATGAAGTCAATCTGCTCTGGGTCTCCATCAGCTGGAGGGGCAGAGAACACGAGTCAGCAAGCAGATGGGGGCGCTCCTGTACCTCCCTGGTCCCACTCCACTACTCACCAGAGCCATCCTCCCTCCGCTCTCTGGGTGCCCGGGGCTCCCGGGCCAGCTCTGAGATCCGGAATGACAGCTCTGAAAATTCGTCTGTGGACTGGAAAAGGAGAAGCACTGATGGGAGATGGGCTCTCTGCAGTGCTGGGGCTCAGCCCTGTGCAATGTTAAGAGGGACTGAGATTTGGGTCTGCTGCTGAGTCACCCCTCCCGGGGACAGTGGGGAGAGGGAAGGAAGAGCTCCAGCTACCACCTGTCCATCTGAGAATCGGAGGTTCTCTCCCACGGCTGCCACCACCAATCACCCTTGGAAAGGAGCCTCTTACCTCATTACCAGACCACCTCTTGCTGCCACTGTCAACGCTGTGGAAGCCTGAGTCCAGCCCGCCATCGTATCGCCGTCCGGGGAAGAGATCCTCAGCAGGGCTGGGGTCAGCCAGGGAAACCTGGTCAGCCCCATGCTGACAGCACCCACATTCTCCTACTGGAAACCAGGGGGACTCTGGGGCCATGAAGTATCCAGGGACTTCCCTCCCTCCCACTGAGGCTTACCAGGGACTAAAACTTGGGGGCCGGGAAGCAACCAGGTCCCCCAGGGCAGCCCCGCGCCGTGCAGCCTCTGTTGATAAGTACTTAAAGATGTGAAGCTTTCCCTTCAGGCAGATCTGTGCGAGGAGGCACAAGAACCAGTGAGAAGGGAAATGCAGCTCTCCAGATCTAGCTACCAAAGGTACCAAAGGAACCCCCATGACCCCTGCCAGCTCCTGCCTATCCTCATCCTTGTTCCCAGGGTCTAACCAGCCCACACCTCACCTGAGCCGGCGGGCTTTGCAGGGGGTTGCTGTCCAACAGAATGACCTGCAGGTGCCTGAGGCGGCAGAAGGAGACCGGGATGTGGGAGACACGGTTACAGGAGAAATCCAGGCGGACTAGAGGAAGGTCCCCCAGCTCTGGGGGTGGGTGAGGGAAGAGTCAGGAGCAGGCCTGAGCCTGGGACATTGTACTCCCTTCCTCACCTCTGCTCTGGCCAGTTGGTCACCCCTGGCTCCATCACAGCCTCTGCCCTGACTAGCTCAGGTCAGTCCCCAGAAGCAACCTCCCTGCTCTTCTTCCCATTCCATCTGGTTCCTACAAGGCTTGGACTTGAGTTGCTGCCCAGCCCTCACCTGTGCATCCACATTCCAACTGATCCTTCATCCTCAAGTGATCAACACAACATAAGTCAAACTGTGAAACCCACTGTTCAAAATCTTCCTGTGCCATGCAGCCAGCACTGCTGAGGCTGAGTGAGCTATTGCCCTACCCAAGAGCACCCACTGGCTGCAGCCTCTTCTGCCCAATGTAGCTAAGACCTGACCTGGGCAAGGCTCTACCAGCCCACAGAGAGCGTGACTTTGGTTAATTCTCAAAAAGGCACAGTCTGGATTTGTGGCAGCTCTAGATGCAGAATGAAAAGCACAGCCTCCTGGCCCAGCATGAGCAAGGCTTTCATGATCTGGCTCTGCTCACGTTTCGTACCTTACTGCCCACCCCTCCAGACCCTCAGCTTCTGGGCCTTTCCACATCTTCTACACTCAGTTGGGAGTAAAAATGCAACTCTGTCTTCCAACTCTATATATCTTTCAAAGTTCAGCTTACGGGTTCATGAATCTTTCTGAACACCTCAGGGTCATGGAAATCAACGCTCCTTTTGTGTGTTCCCAGGGCATTTTGTTTGGATCTCTCGGGCCAGAAGAGCCCTGAACAAATGCTTATTTGTACCCCTACTGCTGTGGGTTGAATGTGACCCCCTAATTTCATGGGTTGGAAACTAATCCCCAAATTCATATGTCAATGTTATTTGGAGGTAGAAGCTATGGGAGGTGACGAGGTCACGGGAACTATGCCCTCATGAATGGACTGGTCCATTGATGGATTAATGGATTAACAGGTTGTCCAGAGAGTGGTTTTGTTATAAAAGCAAGCTCTCTCTGGCACGCTCACTATCTTGCCATGTGACGCCCTCTGCATGTTATGATGCAGCAGGAGGCCCTCGCCAGGTACTGAGTAGATGCTGGCACCTTGCTCTTTGACTTTCCAGCCTTCAGACTCAAGGGCCAAAATAGCTAATCTTTGCTTGTGGGGGGTGGGTACTTGAGATTGAACCCAGGGGCACTTTTACCCCTGAGCTACATCCCCAGTCTGTGTTTTTCTGTTTTGTATGTGTGTTTTGTTTTGTTTTGTTTTTGAGACACAGGCTTGCTAAGTTGCTGAGAGTCCCACTAAACTGTTGAGCTTGAACTTGTGATCCTCCTGCCTCAGCTGCACAAGTCACTGGAATTACAGTCATGTGACACTGCACCTGTCCAAACTATTGCTCTTTGCAAATTACTTGGTCTCAGTTATTTTACTACAGAAAAAGAATATGGGCTAAGAAGCCTACTGATTTATAAGAAAAAAGGCAGGTACAGAAAGGGGTAGGAGCGGCAGAGACAATGACTGCCCAACTCCCCTCTAACTCTTCAGAACCAAGTTCATACCCTCCATCCAGCATGGCCTAAGGCCCTTCTAACTGTATCCACCTCCATGCTGGAGCAGCTCCTTCCCACCTCTAGACTCCTCTGCATGGAAAAAGGATGAAGAATTCTCCTTCCAAGGTCACCTTATGCTATGCCTGAGCCTCTGGAGAGAAGTCTTCCCCAGATTGCCTAATCAGAGCCCTGCCTCCCCTCTAGCTCCCTGGGCTCTAGCATCCTACTCCAACAGTTCTCTAGCAATGTGTGTTTCTCCCCACTGTCACTAAACCATGGAAAGTTGGCACCAGATCTTAATCACATCACGCACATCTACCTGGCTCCCAGATAAAATGCAGGAAGCACATACACTGAAACAATGCTGGCCAAATAAAAGAAGGTGTGTCTGCTCCCAAGCAGAGACTATCAAATGTTGGTGTGTCACAATTAGTTCACTAAAATGGGGCAGCTTGGGCTACAGCACAGCTTCTGATTCAGAGCCCTGGAGTGGAAGTACAGAGGATCCCCTGACTAAGGTGGGCTATTGGTGATGCTAGGTGACTATGAAGGCCCCTTCTGACCTTGAGATTCTACCTGGAGCTGACTACTCACCTACCTACTGTGCCTGTTTCCACATTTGTAAAGTAGAGATAGTAATCCATGCTTTACTAGCTTCAGAGGTTGCTATATTCAAGGGTAAATACAACCATTTACTTTAAATTTATTTGCTTTAAATAATACAAAACCCTGTACAACTAAGAAATGTTTCTTCTCTGAAGATTCCTTGCCTATGACTTCTTTAAAGTAGAATTATTTCAGACTGACTGAATGCTTGTTCCCCAAAATTCTATGTTGAAATCACAGCCCTCAGAGTAATGGTGTAGGGACTTTGGGTGGTAATTTAGGGCATGAGGGAGAGCCCTCATGAATGGGATTAGTGCCCTTACAAAAGAGACCTCAGACAGCTCTTTCCTGCTTTCCACCACAGTGAAAACTTGGCAGTCTCAGAACACTTGGCAACACAGAAGGGGTTCTCACCAGAACCTGACCACACTGGTACTCTGATCTTGGTCTCCCACCTTTCAAAACTGAGAAATAAGTTTCTATTGATTATAAGCCACCCGCTTACGGTATCTCTGTTATAGCAGTCTGAGGTGATGGAGACATACACACTCCTTGCCCAATTCTTCATTTTCCTTACCATCAGGCAGGGTGCTGAGCTGATTCCTCCGAACATTGAGGTCCCGCAAGGAACGGAGGCTACATAGCTCCACAGGGAGGGATTGCAACTCATTGCTGCTGACATCCTGGAGCCAAAAAAATAGCAGGGAGGGGGCTATAAAACTGGGATCATCAAAAACTGTCCTCTTGTCTTTCCTGTCTACTGGCCTTTAGTCTAAGCCTTTCCCCAAGGGTACTTCCTGCCTTTTCCCAAGCTTCTCCCCAAAAGGTCTCTAGTGCCTGGTTCAACAGTCCCTCTTCTAGCCCAGTTCCACTTCCTCACAAGCTGCCGCAGGCTTCCCAAGATGCCAATGTCTGGAGGCAGGGCTCCCAGCTTGTTGTTGCTGATAATAAGCACTCGCAGGGGCAGCTGGCAGATGTATGGCGGCAGTGATGACAGCTGGTTTCGGCTGTGGAAAGGAAAAACAGCAGGCTCACTCTCCAGGCATGGCATCCTAACACTGCCCTCTTCTCAAGCACAGGAAGAGTCATTTAGGATACTAAGCACTGGTCCTTTAGGCCAATAAAGACCAGCGCCCTCCCTACCTGAGGTTGAGGTAGGTAAGGGCTGTGAGATTCCCCAAGGCTGGGTTCAGGCATCTCAGGCAATTGTGGTAGAGACTCAGGACCTCCAGGGACACCAGCTGGCATGCTGCCTCAGGCACCTCGGGAAACCGGTTCCTGGACAGGTCTGGGGAAAGCAAGTGTCAGGGGAGAGCTGTGGAAAGATCCAGCCCTGCAAAGGGGACCTTGAATGTCCCCTGAATCAGCCAAATAGCTCTCCACCCCCAGCAGACCTAAAGAATCAAGCCCATAAACCTGGCCTCCCTGGAGAAACAACAAAGCCTTCTGCAAATTGGAGTACACTCTAAGCATGATCAGAAAAGCAGTGAGAAGGCAAAGACCTCAGGGTCACCAGGCTGGAGAAGCCCATATTTGGAGCAAGATAGGGATATATCATGAACGCCATCTTCAAATTTACAGATGAAGAGCTCTCCTGGAAGGGTGGCTGGATTTTGTAACTCTGTGATCTCTTGTGTTTTGAGATGCCAGGAGAGGTGGATGGCAAAAGGTCATAGGAGAGGGTTGTGCTTCCAAGAAAATAGTAAGGTGGGGGGTGGCTGGAATATAGTTCGTGGTAGAGCATGGAGCTAGGATACATAAAGCCCTGGGTTCAATCCCCAGCACCAAAGAAAGTGAATGAATAAAGAAAGAAGGAAAGAAAACAGTAAAGTGATAGACTAGAAAGTTTATGTGAGAGAATATGAAAAACCTATGGGGATTACCAGTAGAGTCCTTCTTCTAACCTCAACTGTTTTTCAACATAGGGGAGAAACCAGGGCTCATTATATTCTGGCTTTAGAAATTAAATAAGGCCTCTAACACTGAATACAGGGTTTTTGACTGGTTTGTATCTCACCAGCCCCTGGACCAAGGGACTATGAAGTTCCACATTCCCAAGGACTGAGAAGAAAAGGGAGAAGGTCAAGCTAGAGCTGGGAGCTAGTATCAGTTGCTTCCTATCTTGCTCCCCTGTCCCAGGGTTGGCCTCCTTCCCCCCGCCTCTTCTAGCCCATAAGTCTCCTTCTACTTCCTCTCTGACTGACACAGTCCTCAAGAGTTCGGGTACCTTTGCATGTTATCTTAAGCATGTTGAAGAGTGAAGGGGGCAGAAGGGGAAGAGGAGGTGAGAGGAGGGAATGGGCTGTGACCCACTCTTTATCTCAAGCAGTGGCTCGCCATGGCAGTGCCAGCAGGCAGGACTGGAGATTTCCTCCAGTCTGGAGACACAGGCTAGAAGCCTGTGTCTGTTTGCTCAGACCAGCCTGCACTGGGAGGGGCCCAAGCCTGCTGAGGAAGTCCCAGGCAACAGAACTTCTTCCATGGCCCTCTGGTGGTGGTGGAGGAGAGAGGTCAAGCAAAAACTAAGGGGGAAGAAGTTGGGGCATATCCCCCAAGGAAATGAGTCTTGTGACAGGAAATCAAGTGAAAATCATCTATCACATTGTCTCTGGTAGGCTCTTAATTTGTCAGGGTGGATGGCAGCCTGATAACCCAAAAATCACTTCCTCTCCTGCTCTTCTCCTGCCCTGGTGCAAAGACAGAAGACCTAGCACCAGAGAAGACAGTTCTGGAGAAAATGGGAGGATGGTCTCTGTTCCTCCTACCCGCACTCAACACCTGCCTGCTTCCTCTGTGTCTACAAATGTGTTGTATGTGTATATGTGGACTAAGGGGGTGGAGACCAAGTTCTGATGGGGTAAGCTAGGAACGGAAGGGAGCCCAGGCTGGAGGAGGCAGGGCCCAGGGGGCACAGGATGTGGTCTAGGAGAGAATGAGCTACACTTCTCCTTTGCTAGAGTGGCCCCTCCTCCCCCAATGTGGGACTCTTCCTACCTTCAGTCCTGGGGAACAGAGTCCCTGGGGCTTCAGGGGCCGAAGCATAGGAAACATTCAGGGAAGACCAACAGCCCAGAAAGCAGGAGAATTAAGGATGATTTGGCAGCAGATCGCTGAAGCAGTTTGTCTGAGTTGGAGGGAAAGGAGATGGGGGCAGGCAGGGTAAGGGCAACTCTGTTTTTGTCACTTCCCCTTTCCATCCCAGTCTAGGAGCACTCTGTTTGGGGAAAGGGGACAGGAGAGACAGAGAGAGAGAAAGAGATCTGGATTGAGATGGCACCTACCTGGCTTAGAACCTGAGCCCTGAAAGGACTGAGAAGGGCAAACAGGGGTTCTCAAGAAGCTGGAATTTTCCCGCTTCACTACACAAGGAGCCCTGGCTGCACCCAGGGCCGGAATGCTGGGGGAGGAGGCTGAGAGGGGGCAGGAGCTGGGAGGGGCCCCGGAGTTCTTGGTAGTTTTCCCCAAGAGTCCACTCACTGAGACAGAGCCCTAAGGAAGTAAAGAAATAACATTTGGCCTTTGTCAAAAACCAAGCAGCAGGGAGGGGAAAGGGAACAGGCAGAGAGTGTCACACAGCTGCTGAGGTCAATCTGGAGCTTGAGGGTTGAAGCGGGGCCTGGGAAGGGCAGGAAGGATAGTTCATTCCCTGAACTCACAGCATAGTGGACAAGAAAAGCAAAGAGGTTTAAACTGGTTCTTCCTAGAATAGTAGGGGGAGTGGGCACCTGGGCCAACATGAGTGTTTACAGGTGGGCAGACACCTGCTTGAAGAAAAATGCACTTTTTCATCTAGCTCCAAGATCCTGACGATGAAGATAAAAGTGAAAGATGCTCCTCACACCCCAGCCTAGCTGGGGTGGGGCTGGGGAATGCAATCCTCCCCTCTCCTCATCCCTCCCCCCAGCTGCCAGCCTTCGCAAGGGTTGCCTCCCCAGCAGCTGAGGCCTGATTCACCTGACAAAGTAGAGTCCCCCCACCAGCTACCATCAACAGACACTAAGGTGCAAGGAGAACAGTTAAGAGGGATCCTGAGGGTGGGGAGTGGAAGGAGAGTCTCCAGGGCCAGCACTCCCAGGTAGGAGACTGGATTTCCTTCCTTGCAGCAACTGCCTCAAGTCCTTCCCCCTCGGGGAAAGCAGAAACTGAAAAGGGAATCCTAGAGTCCCTATGATGTCACAGGCTCCAAGTGACTTCACAGACGCAGGAAGGAGGGAGTCTCAAATAAGGGGGCCAGGGATAATAAGCGGAAGAGTTTAGGGGTAAGAGTTAGGGGAGGTAGCAGATTTGCTTCTTTCCCATAGGCTGGCTGAGTGAAGAGTGGAGAAGGCCGGGGACTCTAGGGGGAGGGACTAAGGCAAAGTAAGCAGAAACATCCCGTTGTTAGAAGCGATCCATGGGAAGGGTGTGCCTGGGGCTGCTAGCATCTCGGTAGAACGGGGGAATTGGAGACAACAAGAAGGGAAAGGTGTAGTTTGAAAAGCCCGTGGGGGCTTCTTTATGGAACGATCAGAACTGAGGTGGAAGAAATCATGCAAATGAGCCAACCAGGTGAGGGGCGGGACCAATTTACAGGTGCGCAATATGCAAATAAGAGGGTGGTGTCTCACAATGCTCTGCCAGACTCCAGGCGTTCTGTGCAAACCAGAAGTGCGATCATTGTCCAGTGGTTCTTACAGTAGGGAGGGGGTGGTCGCAGTCTTATGCCAATCAGGAGGGGCGTGCACCCCGACCGCCAGGTGAAGGGGCGGGCCAAACTCAGGCGGGGAGGGGAGCAAGCGGGGGCGGGGCTATGCAAATGAGGGCCACAGTCGGACCCAGGGCCCGGCGCACTCACCAGCCTGGGTGATGTCTGACAGGTCGTAGCTGCGGGCCGCGCCCCGGGGGAAGTGCTTCAAACGCCGGTTAGACAAGTTAAGAGTCCCGGTGGCCACAGCCTCCTCTAGGGCCCGCTCTGCGCTGCGGCTCCCGGGCAGACCCGGAGACCCTGGCACGGAGGTCGTAGCCGCCGACTCCTCACTCCCGGCGGCGAGAGGGACCGCTACCGCCGCCGCCATCCGCTCCTGGCGGCTCCCGCTGCCTGACTGACGGGACCGGCCGTCCCTCCTTCCCCCTCCCCCTCCTTGGAGCCGCCGTAGTCGCCTTAAGGGGGAGGAAACGGGGTCAAGGATTCGGCGGACCAATCGTGGTCCCAAGAAGCGTCGGAGGCGGCTAATCAGAACCCGCCCGGGGGGTGGAGCCTCCGGCACGCGAGCCCAGAGCGGGGAGGGAGGGAGAGAGAATGGAGCGCTCGCCAACGGCCGTCGCTTTGGGCCGGCCCACCCCGCGCAGCCGCATCCAATCACAATGCTCAGGGCTGGAGATTGAGCCAATCAGGTCAACCAGGAGGCGGGGAATACCGGCGCTGAACTAGAAGGGATAGAAACTAAAACCCCAAGCCGGAGGCGCTTTGGTCCTCTTCCAACGAAGACCAATCGTAAGCAGATACAGGCGAGTGACTGTCAAGAAGGCCAATTAGCGCCTCCGGAGGGAACCTGGCCCGGCCTCTTCTCTGAGGGACGTCTCTACCTGCCAATAGCATGGGCGAGAAGGCGGTCCCTTCGCTAAGGAGGAGGCGGGTGAGCTAGAACTTTGAGACTGAGGTAAAGAAAGTGAGCGCCGCGAGCTGGGTCGGATGGGAGTGCAGTGCAGGGGCTTGATAGCGTGTGCAAACTGGACGTATTAGGGAACTAGCCAGCGTCGAGGGCGTGAGAAAGGCCTAGGGGAGCCTGAGGCCGGCTCGCACGCGGTTGTCGCAGCCGAAGAGGCCGCAGGACCATTTCCGGCTGTGGAGTTCGAGGATCCCTGGGATCCCCGGGATTCCCGGGCTGAGGGCGTCGGCTTCGCGGAGCCTGTAGACGCCCCAACTCATGGAAGGGAAAAGCCTGGCCTGCCAGCTTCACCTGAGGAGCTCCTCTGGACAGGAATGGTGACGACCCGACCTGAGGATTTTGGAGGCTAAAAAGAATGCCATGGTCTAGAACAAGACCTTCGTTTTACAGATGAGGAAACTGAGGCAGAGAGAAGTTGATGAGTTAGCAAGAGCAAACAGCAACACCCTGACAGCTGGCACTGAAGCCAGGTCCCAGTCCTCTACGTGGGGCCCTTCCTCGCGTCCTCTTTTATAATGGACATTGTCTTTTTGAAACCTCTTGTTTACTTCTTGGGATGAAATGAAGTGGAGAAAAGAAACTAAATGCAAAAGGCAACAGAAAATGATTTTTGTGTCCCGTTGGAAATCATAGCAGCCCCATAAGGCCCTAATAGAGGCCACTTTGTATTCTGCTAATTGTCCCGCCACCAATAACTGAAGTTGCTTTCTCCTAAGTCACGTATCAGATGTCGATATGTCTCAACATTTATTAAATTGATAACATTGTTTCTTAGGTGTCCCAAAGGAACTACTTGCTAGTTACCATAAATAAGGAAGTTGGAGTGGGTGGTGAACCGTCTCTTCCTTAGCTAGTCAAGGAATGGATCTGTAATCTTCTGCAATGCAGGCTGGTTGTTTTTTTTTTTTTTTTTTTTTAAAGAAACAACTTTATTTAGTTTTTCACATAGTTGCTCCAACACTTAGTTGTGTATGTGGTGCTGGAATTTGAACCCAGGTCCTCGTGCTTGTTAAGCAATCTCTGAAACCGCTGAGCCACTGCTCCAGCCCCTGGGCTGGTTGTTTTTTGTTGTTGTTTTTAAGAAAAGGGACAGTGAGAGAGAATCAATTTTATTTAGTTTTTCATGTGGCACAGCCATGTACCTGGTACTGGGGTTTATGCATGCCAGCAAGCCCCGTAACCACTGAGCCATCACTGCAGCCCCAGGTTGGTTGTCTTAACAGGACTGGATTCCTTTGAGCCCCTGGAATAGCCAGCATCTCCTTGGATTTATTGCTGTAGACCTTCTGCCTCTGCCTCATCAAATACAACCTCAGCTCCTGCTATTTCTCCTAAATGTCACTCCCCACAGAAGTATCTAAGAACCTAGGCTCTGGGAGATGTACTAAGCTTTCAGAGCATATCCATCCATTTCTCCCACTTGTCCCTTTATACATGCAGAGATGTTACTGGTCCCCAAGAAAGCAGTCTGCTTTTGGATGTGTGTTTATGAGATTGGAGAGAATTTAGTATGTGCCAGCACATCTAGTATGTGCCGTTGTGAGCAAAGTAGTTTCAGAGCAGGGTCCCCTTTCCCCATCACCTATAGAACTGAGTTTATGCTTTTTTCTTTTTTTCCTTTTCTGAGTTTATACTCTTGATCTACAGTCCTCGTAGGCCCCTGCCTGCTGAGATGTGAAGGATTCACCAGTGTTTCTTTACAGAGATAATGCTGAAAGAGTGTCAAGTGGGAAAACTACTACTCCCTGAAAGTCTAGGCCTCATCTACCAGTAGTTTACACTTTATTTCTCCAGTAAAATGCATATCCCATGAGTAGCTTGAGCTGAGCTAGAATCCAGGAGCCAGGTCTCCACCAGGTTAAGGAGAACAGGTCACAGTGGTTGGACAGTGAGGTCACAGAGAGGTTTATTTGTCCCAGACTCCATGGGGGAGGGGCCTAGGAGGTAGAGGGGCCCCAGAGGTCCCCCAAGCCCAGGCAGGGGACATGGTGTGGGAAAGGCAGCCAGGACAGGGGCCAGGGAGCTGAGTACGGGGGGCCAAGGGGCCCGCAGAGATGAGGGCAGGAGCAGGGAGGGGACAGGCAGGATGGTGAGGAGAAGCCGGAGACAAAAGCTGCAAAAATTGACCGGGCTGTGCGGACGGGAGGAGGGGCTCAGGGTGAGGGGGGGTGGCAAGACAAGGGAAGGGCAGGGAGATATGGCAGCAAGAGATCTGGGGATGGGTTATGTCAAGGAAAAAGGCAGACAGGGAGGGATGGCCAGTGGATCTGGAGAGAGATGGGAGGATTTGACAAGAGAGCTGGAGTCAGATGAGCCCCGAGACAGGAATTTATGAAAGACAGATGGAGAGCAGGGAGAAAAAGAGGTGTGACTCTCACAGGACTCCCATGCTCCCCCTTTTCCTCTAGGTGAAGCGGAGCTGTCCTTCTTGTGGTCCAGAGCCTGGGGGCGAAGAGAAGAAGGGGAGAGGAAACCCTATTTCTGTACAATTGTTTCCCCCAGAGCTGGTAAGTCTTAGGAGGTAAAGTATTGAGAATGAAGGACTGGGGGCAAACCACTGAGGGGCTCCCAATGACCTCCACTTCCTCCCTCCTGCCTCCAGGTGGAGCATATCATCTCATTCCTCCCAGTCAGAGATGTAGTCGCCCTAGGCCAGACCTGCCACTACTTCCATGAAGTGTGCGATGCTGAGGGCGTGTGGAGACGCATCTGCCGCAGACTCAGTCCACGCCTTCGAGAGCAGGGTTCTGGGGTCCGGCCTTGGAAGAGAGCTGCCATTCTTAACTGTACACCTTCCCCAGCACCTTCCCCTCTCCTTGCTTCTGTCCTTCCTTATTCTGGGAACTCCCCTACTCTGTAAAGTTACCTGCTGACTGCACTCCCTGTCAACCTCCCAGCCCTTCTCTCTGGAAGAAACTCATCAGATTCAAACATAGTCCATTGAATACTTCCTCCAAGGCTCTAGGGCTACCCTCCGATAGATTCCCCCAACAACAACCTCCATTAGCATCCCTCCCAAGTCTCCTTCCATATACCAGCTCTTCTAAATCTACTCCCCAAACCTAGAGTTTTCCTTCTCTTGAAAATCAGGGTTTCTGAACCTTGTCACAATTGACATTTTGGGTGAAGTAGTTCATTGTGGGGGCGCTCCTGTACACTGAAGAATGTTTAGCAGCAGTTCTGGCCTCCACCCTAGATTCCAGTAGCACCTCACCTAGTAACAACCAGTGTCTCCAAAGGACAAAATCACCCCCAAGAACCATACTGTAAACCCCTTCCACTCCAGGGAGCCCCTATCCAATTACTTCTTTCACACACAGGGAGATTAGGGGAGAAGACTGATCCTGAAGGCAGATCCACAGCTGGGGGTGAGGGAAGGTTACTGGCCTTGGTCATTCTTTTCCACTCCTCTTTCTGCCTCATTTCTATGGATTTGTTCTTATGTTCCCTTGATGTCTTTGATGCAAGGTTGGACCAAAGAGATGCTTACTTAAAAGCACGAGTCTGACCATGGGCTAAGGCGGGGAAGATGTGGGGTATAATCTAAGCTTTCCAGGTCTCCTTTGGAAGGGGTCTGTTTACCAGTCCTGGGAATAAGGAAAGGCTGAATATTAATGTGTCTGAGAAATCTAGTTTGCCCAAGTTCTAACCCATCCGCCTTGTGTCAGCACCACTCTTTTAATCTTCTATCTCCTTCTCTTCTCCAGACACAAAGGGCCTGTATTTTCAGGCATTTGGTGGCCGCCGCCGATGTCTCAGCAAGAGTGTGGCCCCCCTTCTAGCCCATGGGTACCGCCGCTTCTTGCCCACCAAGGACCACGTCTTCATTCTCGACTACGTGGGGACCCTCTTCTTCCTCAAAAATGCACTGGTCTCCTCCACCCTTGGCCAGATCCAGTGGAAGAGGGCCTGCCGCTATGTTGTGTTGTGTCGCGGAGCCAAGGATGTAAGTAGCAGAACCTGGAAGCTGAGAATCTACTCCTTCCAGGGCCCTGAGGCCCCAGTCCTATGTTGTCCTTCTTAGGCCACCTACCCTTTCTTATAAGCAACCTCAAGTCTTCATTTCCCAACCCTGTATGCAAATACCTTCTCTCTCACCTCAGGATTCACTTGCTCCAGCCTCATCACTTTCCCTGGCTCTAGATCCCAGATACCCTCATCTATCTCCACAGTTTGCCTCAGATCCAAGATGTGACACAGTTTACCGTAAATACCTCTATGTCTTGGCCACTCGGGAGCAGCCGGGAGTGGTAGGCACAACCAGCAGCAGGGCCTGCGACTGTGTAGAGGTTTATCTACAGTCCAGTGGGCAGCGGGTCTTCAAGATGACGTTCCACCATTCCATGAGCTTCAAACAGATTGTGCTGGTTGGTCAGGAGACCCAGCGGGCTCTACTGCTGCTCACAGGTATGGCCTAAAGCCATGGTTTACAAATGTTTCCTATACAGTCTTCAGGACTTGCCTCAAGGGACAGGGACAAGGCCTCTCAGACAGGATCTGCATGCTATCTGCTCTGGCTCTCAATCCAAACAGCTCTGCCTTTATCTGACTCCCAGTCTAGAATTCTGCATCCTATTTCATATGAATAGAGGGCCTTACTGCCAAAAAATAAGTCTGGAAACTACTGTTCTCGTGAATGCCTGAGTTTTAAAATTCTAATCTCCCCAACCTCCATGCCAGGTATCTCACTTTATACCCCAAACTGTTCCTACCTTCCCAGTTTCTGGAGGACTTAAGGCCATCCTTCCCTCATTTTTGCCCTGTCCTTTTTTATCCAGCCCCACTCTAGGGCAGTAGATGCAGTAGATGTTTCACCTTGCATGGCTTACAGAGTCTATTGAATATTTGGATATTGATGAATCACCTCCTCACATAATTGTATGCCTCCTTTCATTCCCCAGAGGAAGGAAAGATCTACTCTTTGGTAGTGAATGAGACTCAGCTGGACCAGCCACGATCCTACACAGTTCAACTGGCTCTCAGGAAGGTGTCCCGCTGCCTGCCTCACCTGCGTGTGACCTGCATGGCTTCCAACCAGAGCAGCACCCTCTACATCACGGGTAAGCAGCATTTCACTTCCTCTCAAGATCCCAGCCTTGAATAGCCCCCTCCAAATGCTGATACCCCTTACCCTTATTCCAGCTCCATGGTATGAACCCCACAGGGTTTCCTAGTGAAAAGCTGTTTCTAGGTTCCCAGGCATCAGCTGATGCATTTCTAGTGGGTGTGGAATTCCCCAGATCTTGCAGTTTTCTTCCCAGGTGGGGCCTTATCCCTAGGAAATGGGTGCCCAAAGCTGCTAAGCTGAGGGCTCCCGACCCCCCAGACCAGGGGGGAGTGTATTTTGAGGTGCATACCCCAGGGGTGTATCGTGATCTCTTTGGGACCCTTCAAGCCTTTGACCCCTTGGACCAGCAGATGCCACTCGCTCTCTCACTGCCTGCCAAGGTAGGATCCTGGAGGGATGGGGTAGACCAGAGGGTTGGGGCTTTAGGGATTGGAAGATACCAAGGGCCTAAAATATGAGCAGAAATCAAATGGTTGATGGGGGGGGGAGGACCCAAAAAGAGGGGTAACAGAGGGCAAGGCCAAAAGAGTTCAGCTGGGGGATGGCAGATTGGAGCTCAGAGTTCCTCTGGAGGGGAGCCCAAGGCCCACCTGCCCTTTCTTTCTTACCTCCTAGATCCTATTCTGTGCTCTTGGCTACAATCACCTTGGTCTAGTGGATGAATTTGGCCGAATCTTTATGCAGGGAAATAACAGATATGGGCAGTTGGGAACAGGGGACAAAATGGACCGAGGGGAACCAACACAGGTAAGATCTTTTCCCAGCAACTCTCATCCTGACCCTCTTCCTCCGATTCCTTAACCCCTGCATCTATCCACTTTTCCAATTTCCACAGAATTCACTTTCTCCTCCCCAGGAAAGTTAAGCCAGTCATCGTGATGTTGTGCGTGAGCTACCGAGGCTTGGCACTAGGGTGTCTGTTTTGTGTGGTGAAACCCTATCACTGTAACTGGAATTTAATGAAGGGATAGGCTGGGGAACCTGGGTGGGCTAGAATAACTAGAAAAAGTGAGGTACAAACAGGGTTTTGTTTGTTACACAGGATTTAGGGTGGGGATAGAGAAAGGTATTCCTATGAGGATGAGGATAGAGATGAAGCTGGCACATACTTGGGACAGTTGAAAGAATGGCCTGATTAAAGGAGAAGGCATGTTGGAAATAGGGAGGTATGAGGTGGTGTCAGTGTAGTTGCAAGCCTGGAGAGCTATAGATATGGGAAAGAATCAATGCAGGTTCTGGAAGGCAGCCATCAAGGGGTGACCAAACAGATCAGTTGACCATAGTGCACAGGAGATCCAGAGCAGGAAGCCCGCCAGGAGGCTGATGAGAGACAGCAGCACTTTTTTTTTTTTTTTTTAAAGAGAGAGGGACAGTGAGAGAGATAGAGAAAGAGAGAAACAACTTTATTTAGTTTTTCACATGGCCTTAGTTGCTCCAACATTTAATTGTGTACGTGGTGCTGGGGTTTGAACCCATGTCCTCGTGCTTGCCAGGCAAGCGCCGAAACTGCTGAGCCACGGCTCCAGCCCTGAGACAGCAGCACTTGAGACAAGAATCTGGGCTGGTATGTGGCAGCGAGAATGGAAAAGGAATTGGGAAGGGCATAGGAGATATTTTAGAAAAAATGAACAGGCCCTTGAAACAATTACTGCTATGAGGGAAAAAGTGTGAATTTAGTATTTTTTCAGTGAGAATAAAACATTAAATTGGAAATGTCTAGCTGGCAATAAAATTCCAAGTTGAAACAGGGTTGAAATGACAAAAGCAGGGACAGAAGAGCAAATGTGGGCAGTAGCCACCACTGTAGGCAGGGGATAAAGAAAAGATGTCTGGAGTAGGAGGCATGCCCTTCTAATGCCAATTGTCAGAGGCCATAGGAGCAGAAAGTTTTCAAGTGAAGTGCATGAGAGGGTGTTAATGGTGATAGTTGACAATGCTGGGACACATTTAATGATGTGGAAAGATGTTCATGTCATATTTTTAGGTAAAAAATAATTTATGAATAGCTGGATGTGTAGTGATGCACCCCTGTAATCCCAGCTACTTATAAGGCTGAGGCAGGAGGATTAAACAAGTTCAAGGCCAGCCTGAGAAATTCAGTGAGACCCTGTCTCAAAATAAAAAGGGCTGGGGATGTAGCTCAGTGGTAGAACAGTAGTTTAGCATAGGAGGGTCCCAGTGCTACAGAAAAGAAAATAAAACCTTTATGATATTGATTATATAGTACAATTCCATTTTTGTTCAAAAATATGTAATTTTATGTGTATTTTTTGTTCAGGAAACAAGGAATATCCAGCAAATGTTAATAGTTGGCAGAGGAATTTCCAGTGACTTGAAAATTTTTACTTGCCAATACATTGTCATTTTCCTTTGGTGACTCTAAATTACTTACCTTTGTCTTTGGAATTAAAGTTCTAACAATCTCAGGAGAATGAGCATACAGAAGAAGTCCTGGGGTTTAGTATCTGGGAAGCTAAGTGCCTTTGGAAAGAGCATGTCAGTAGTGTGGTAGTGAGAGAAGCCAGATTAAAAGGAGGGTCCAGAAAAGACCTACCTATAGTAAGGAACAGGAGGGCGGTCAACCTCCCACTAGTCACAGCCAATTCTGCATCGTAGAGAGAGATAAGATGTAACAGGAATCAGGTGGTCATTTTGGAAAATATCGCTGGAACAAATTGAAAGTGCTAGAGGGGAGGGGAGGGATAGTGGAAGGAAAGTCTCCTGAGGGTTAATGTGGAATTGGAAAGGAAGGGAGAGGCGGCTTCAACACTTAGAACGAGGAAGGCTAGTCCTCTGCCCCAAACCACCTCCTACAAAAACTGAGGCTGGAAAGCTGGATGCACAGACCTGTGGCCTGAGAATGTGGGAGTGCAGTAGATAGCAGATCCTAGCCTCAGGCAAGAGCTTAATTTTCTGGGGAGCAGAGTTGAGGTACCCACAGACGTGCCAGACACCCCATGTGGTTAATGTTGTTGGAGGCTACAGGGATACCAAGAAGTGACAGATCACTGCCATTCTGTGTCTGGGAGTACAGACCTCTTGGGGAGGAGAGCCGATGCAGGCTCCCATTTCCTCCCCCTCTAAATTACATTCAGCGCTAAGTCTCCCAATTTAGGTTCTCTGATCTGGGCCCCCCAGCACCCTGGTGTTCCCTTGTCAAAGATCCTGGCCCTGTGTCTTCAGGTACATTATCTACAATGCCCCATTGCTCTGTGGTGCGGCCTCAACCATTCCCTGGTGCTGAGCCAGGGCTCGGACTTCAGCAAGGAACTACTGGGCTGCGGCTGTGGGGCTGGAGGCCGCCTCCCGGGCTGGCCTAAGGGAAGTGCCTCCTTCGTCAAGCTTCATGTCAAGGTCAGAGCAGAGAGAGGCAGTGGGCAACCAGGGAGGGCAAGAAGTAGAGCCAGGGAGCCCACAGGACTGTAACTGTGACTCCCACAAGCAACCCAGTGGCCCCATTTCCCCAGCACCATCCCATCTCCCTTTCTGGCCACCGTGTGGCTTTCTCGCTTGCAGACCCTGCTGGCCTTGTCCAGCCTTGCGTAGGCTGCAGGTAGCCAGCTATAGCTTCCTTTGCTGGCTCAGGACTAGTCTGAAAGGGTGAATATAGCAGCAGATGAGCTCAACTTTCTGGAAGCCCCCAGAAGCATAAGATATGCCCCTTCTTTCCTCCTAGGTTCCTTTGTGTGCGTGCTCCCTTTGCTCCACCAGAGAGTGCCTCTACATGCTGTCTAGCCATGACATCGAGCACTACCCTGCCTATCGGGACCTGCCAGCCAGCAGGGCGGTGGGAAGCCCTGAACCCAGCCTGGGGACTGGAGCCTCCCAGGATCCCGGGGGGGCAGCTCGGGCCTGTGAGGAGTACCTCAGCCAGATCCACAGTTGCCCCACGTTGCAGGACCGCATGGAGAAAATGAAGGAGATCGTGGGCTGGATGCCTTTGATGGCTGCACAGAAGGATTTCTTCTGGGAAGCCCTGGACATGCTGCAGAGGGCTGCTGGCGGGGTTGGCCCAGGCCCATCAACCCCTGAAAGCTGATTCCCCTCTCCTAACCTCACCCCTGGAGGGAGTCTGGCCCTGGGCCAGGGGCTAAGGAAAGATGGAGTGGTGGCAGTGAACACTGTGTGTGCATGTGGGGATGGGTCATGGGGTGGGAACTGCCCTACATGCAGGGTAGGGCAGGAAACTCTTTTGTAAAATGTTCAGGGGGCTGCCCAGGAGGGGTCCCCAATCTGACTATCATGGACAAGAGATTTGATGGACAAATAGAATAAAAGGCTGAAGCGAGGCCCAGTTTGGAACCCTGAAGCCTGGGGGGATTGGACAGAGGATGGGGACAGTGCCTGCCTAGTGGAAGGAGGACAAGAGTGGCTCAAGCTCTCTGCTGCTTGAGCTTATGGCAGCTGAGTTCTTCTGCTTACTTTCCCCTTCCCACTCCCAAGACCTCACCAGGTCTTTTTGACTTGGACGCCTTGGTTTAGCCTCCTGGAACAACTCAGTCAACATATATTACTTGATTCCTTGGTGTGGATTCTCTGTCAACCCGTGTTTTCGCCATCCTGAGGGGTCATTTCCTTCTGACTCCAGAAAGCTCCCTATGCATGGCCCTAGTTCCAGACAAGTCAACTCTCTGCTCTCTCCTATTTACTCCCCAGGCCTCGTCTCCTATGTTCTTTCCCTTACTTTCTGTTCATTCCCTTCTTCAGTAAGAGGTACACTCTGTGCCTCCCCTCTCTTGTACCTTGTTATTTGGAAGAGAATGGGTGTGCAGAATTCTTTTTCCCTGGCCTGGTGTGGCCCAGAGATAGAAGGCCATAGAAATGTGCAATAAAGAGTGAACTAAGGCAGTGGGTGACCAAGAGGCTAGTGAAATGATTTAGGTGGGAATCTCAGGAAGAACTCTGTGTGCTGAGGAAGCAGGGTATGTGGTGAGCTAGGATGGGTCAGAGTTCCCAGGAAGGGCCACAGCTGTGCTCACAGGGTGCTCCATGGGAGAGATGACATTATTTCATGCATGGATGATGCTCCCTCTGCCCCTCATTGCTCCACCTCCTCCTTAGGTCATGATGTGTCCTAGACCTAGAGAGGCCCCAGGACTCACCACTGTCCCAGCTGTATCTCTGTCCCGCCTTCCTGCCGCCCGCCCTGCTGGCCAGTCCCCACGCCCACACACCCGGTGCTGCCTCATCTGGCACTGATTATCCTGCTGCCGCTGCTGCTGCTGCTGCTGCTTCTGCTGCTGCCGAACTCAGCTGCTGTCTCCAGCCGAGGACCCCAACCCACTCCCCCTGCCATGCTGCCCGTTGCCCCAGCCTCCTTTCTGGGGCCCCTCATTATGGCCTGGGCCCTGCTGTCCCTCTTGCTGCCTCTTGCCCAGGGCCAGACGCCCAACTACACCAGGTAGGTCTCGGCTTCTTCCAGATGGCTTGACTGAGCTTCAAAACCCTGACTCCTGCGGCGGGTGGGCAGGGGCAGTAATGCCCAAGGGTCTTATGAGTTCTTCGGCTAACAGCCCCCTACATTTCCCACCACCACCACCCCTGGCACCCAAGTTGTCGTTCTCTGCTACAGGACCACAGTCTTCCACTTCTTCACCCTTCGTCCTCTGTCCTCCTAGTCCTCTGTCTCCCCCTCTAGCCAGACCCATGGCCCCCCATGAAGCTTGAAGGGAAGGCCAAGACCCTGAACTTGCCTGGTAGCTGACATCTGGATTCCAGGAAGGAATAAGAGATTGTAGGGGGTGGAGGGGACAATGAGTCAAATACTTCTAGTCAGCTGGAACTGGAGCAGGGCAAAGGTGGGAACAAGGGGAGCCTGGTCTCCAGGTCCAATTGGAGGGCCTTTGCCTGCTACCGCTCCCCCATCTCTCCGCCCCCTCCCCCCTACAGCCTCGTGGCTCATCCACATCTGGAAGTAGTTAGGCGGCTCCTGTCCCAACTGCCAGGCAGGGGGAGGAGGGAGGGGAAGATGGGTGAGGAAGGAGTGAGGAAGGGAGGCTGAGGAAGATTCCAGGAATTCCTGTTGGGGTGGGGGTGGGGCCTCTGGGAGTTGCAAGGATGGTCCCACTTTTTTCTCAGGAATCAGGAGCTGGGAGTCAGCCTGCTGAGGCTTCCCCAAGGTCCCTTTGGCCTCCCTCATCATCCAGCCTCCCATCCTCATTATCCCATCCCTGTTGTTCAACTTCTTCCCACCCCTAACTGACGTGTCTTCTGTTCTCCAGACCTGTGTTCCTGTGCGGAGGGGAAGTTACTGGGGAGTCAGGTTACGTGGCAAGTGAGGGTTTCCCCAACCTCTATCCCCCCAGTAAGGAGTGCATCTGGAAAATAACGGTGAGAAGGCTTCTCTGGTTACTGCACCCTTATCAAAGTTTCCCAGGCAAGCGGTGTCTCAGGCCAAGCACCCCTTCCAAGAGCTCTCCTCTGTGGTCACTCAGCATCAGTCCCCACAACAAGAAGTGCCTTGCACTTTAATTCTGAACCTGTAACTCGTGATTCCCTACCTCAGCTTGCTTTCTGTCCTTGCTAATCTCTCCAGAGACCACAAACTTCAGAGCCCAGACCCTCTGCTCTGCACCGGAATGAAGTACCTGCTAGTTCAGGGCATTTTCTTGCTCGTGGAAGGGGAGATACCCTCTGTCAGGACCGTGTGTAGTCTGACTCTGTGGGTCCCCTGCTCCTCTCCCCACCATCAGGTCCCTGAGGGCCAGACGGTGTCTCTCTCCTTCCGAGTCTTCGACCTAGAGCTGCACGCCTCCTGCCGTTATGATGCCCTGGAGGTCTTTGCTGGATCTGGAACCTCCGGCCAGCGGCTTGGACGCTTCTGCGGGACCTTCAGGCCGGCGCCTGTAGTCGCCCCGGGCAACCAGGTCACCCTGAGGATGACAGCAGACGAGGGCACAGGAGGACGAGGCTTCCTGCTGTGGTACAGCGGACGGGCCACCTCCGGCACTGGTGAGCCTCCCTCACCTTCGCCTTCCCCTCCTGGCCCCGCCCCGGTGCAGGTCCCGCCCCTGCCCTAACCTCAACCCCCAGAGGACCCTGCACCTTGAGCCTAGGGCCACCAATACTCCCTTGCCCTTTCTCCTCACTCACTGCCCCTTCAGTCCCTCCTCCCCGTCTTCTCTCCCCCTCCGCACCCACCCACCCCTCTTCCAGGGCCCCCCCCAGGCGCGAGGCGGAAATGGGTCATGGACCCGCGGGTGGAATGGGCGGCCTGGGGTTACTGGGACGGTGAGTAACTGCCCGCCCCCGTCCGCAATCGGGCTCCCTCAGACGGGCGCGAGGGGACACCCCAGGACTGGGGGACTAGGTCCCCCCTCACCTGGAGTCCCCTACCCAGCCCTGGGCTCCCGATTGCGGTCCCATCGCCCCCTCCTGGCAGCAGAAATCTTCCTGAAAATATTTCAGGCAGTGACCTCCTGTAAGGGACCAAGTTGAGGGCACCCTCACAGCGCTGGGGCTCTCCAGCCTGCAAGGGGGACTCTACTGCCAGGTCGGGGAGATGGGATCTCCCAGGGGAAGAGGTGCGGTGTGGCAGTGGGTCGGGGAGGGGCAAGACGGGAGCATATCCAGCCAGTTCCTCCTCCAATCCAGGGTCTTTGTGGCCTCTCCCGCTCCACCTAGCCCTCTCTCTGCTAACTTCCCCTCCTCTCTCTCCTGCCTCACTTCTTGTCCACTCATCCTGAGACCCAGAGGTCCGAGCTGCCGGCCTAGAGCTCTCCTGGAGCTGACCGAGGGTTTCCACCGCCCCCCACCCCCATCCCTCTCTCCCCTCCCCAGAGCACCAGTTTTGTGGGGGGCGGCTGGAGAAGGCGCAGGGAACCCTGACCACGCCCAACTGGCCTGAGTCTGATTACCCCCCGGGCATCAGCTGTTCCTGGCACATCATCGCGCCCCCTGATCAGGTACCCAATCCCAGTCTTGGCTGCCGGCGTGGACCCAGGCAGCGTCCTCACTTATTTAACATGTGTCCCAAATCCTACCATTGTGCTGGGACCAAAAACAGACAGACACCCTCCTTGTACTCAAAAACTAAAATTACAGCTGTAATTAAAAGAGCGAAGTATAAGATGCTAATAATATAAACTGTGTGGTGGGACTTGACTTTGCCAATGAGGGTAATGGGCGCTCTGCAGGGTACCATATGGGAGAACGGTGACCTTCTGTGACCTTCTGTGCAGTCGTGTGAATGCCTTAAGGAGGAGGGTGTTGGAGGGGTGCAGGAGATGGACAAGATAGCAGCAAACAGGCAGGAGGTGGGGCTGGGTGGAGGCGAGAGGTGCCTGGAGCAGGTCCAGCAGCGCAGCCTCCCCCTCCACCAGGTGATCGCGCTGACCTTCGGCAAGTTTGACCTGGAGCCCGACACTTACTGCCGCTATGACTCAGTCAGCGTGTTCAATGGAGCAGTGAGCGATGACGCCAAGAGGCTGGGGAAGTTCTGTGGCGACACATCCCCGGGGTGAGGGAGCAGGACCTGGGTGGGCGGTTGCCTAGGCATCTCTACTTCACTGGGTGAGAGTGGCTTCTCTGGGTGAGTCCCTTGGCTTGGCCAGGGCTTTGAGGGGTGGGGCTTAGCTGAGGGGGCCGGATCTGAGCTCTGGGGCTCCAAACTAGTAGTGGACAGGCCAAGAGGAGGCTGGTCTGCTTGGTCTGGGGTTTATGGATCCAGAGACAAGGAGTTGAGTGAGGACTCTGTGAAGTCGGGAAGCTAATACAGGCAACTGAGGCCACCAGACTGAGAGGGAGCGGGGTGGATGGCCTGCCCTGATGCCTCCAGCACTGACCCACTCACTGCTCGCAGCCCCATCTCCTCTGAAGGTAATGAGCTTCTGGTCCAGTTCGTCTCGGATCTCAGCGTCACCGCTGATGGCTTCTCGGCCTCCTACAGGATGGTGCCCCGGGGTGCTGCTGAAAAAGGGCCAGCCTCCAGCCCCGGAAAGGACACCATGCCAGGTCCCCCACCCCAGGGCCCTGGCCCTAAATCTGGAGCTGGGCCCAAAGTCAAGCCACCCACCAAGCCCAAACTCCAACCTGTGGAGAATCCAGAGGCCTCACCTGAAACCCAGGCAACTCCTTTGGGCCCTAGTGAGTCTGGGAAAGGTAAGGAAGAGGATGTGGACTGGAAAGAGCTATTTCAAAAAGGTCTTCCTTAGCTGACACATGACATGCCTATAATCCCAGCTAATCCCAGCAACTAAGGAGAATGAGGCAGGAGGATTGCAAGTTCCTGGCCAGACTTACAATTTAGTGAGAAATCAGTCTCAAAAATAAAAAGGACTGGGGATGTAGCACCCTGGGGTCAATCACCAGTACCACTCCCAGAGGGGGAGGAGTCTTCCTGGGCTCATTCACTCAACACTCACTGGAGCCTCCTTTCTGCCAATGGCAGATAGTGGGTGCTGGGAACCAAACCTGGATAGAACTCTGAAGGGGTTCAAATAATGGTGCTATTATGGGGGGAAAGTGGTTCTTTTTACCTGCTGGGTAGGTCACCATCCACAAACAGTACCACTCTCTCCTAGATGTACCCAGTGTTCCTTGCCCAAAGCAGTGCCGGAGGACAGGCACATTACAGAGCAACTTCTGTGCCAGTGATCTTGGTAAGAAGCCCCATCTCCCTGCCCTATCCTTACAGCTACTCTAACTACCACCCTCTTCTGGTTCCAGACCTGCCCTGGCCTCCTGTCTCATCTCACCCCCCATTCTCCCACAGTGGTGACTGCAATAGTGAAGTCCATGGTTCGAGGACCAGGCGAGGGTCTCACAGTCACTGTCAGTCTCATTGGTGCTTACAAAACCAGAGGACTAGAACTGCCCACTCCACCCACTGATACCTCCCTGAAGTTTTACGTGCCCTGCAGACAGTGCCCCCCCATGAAGAAAGGTAATGGAGATGGGGAAATGGGGAGGAATGATAAGCCTGGGATCTGAGCATGTACCTCCACAAGGTACGAGTAATGCGAGTTCTCAATCTCACCCTCGCTCCCTCAGGACTCAGTTATCTGCTGATGGGCCAGATGGACGAGAACAGAGGTCCCATCCTTCCTTCAGAGAGCTTCGTGGTTCTCTACCGGCCCAACCAGGACCAGATCCTCACCAACCTAAGCAAGAGAAAGTGCTCCTCCCAACCTGTACAAGCTGCAGGGTCTCAGGCCTGAGAGCCACACCTGCCCCAGCCAGAGGCCCCTGTGCCCCTTTCTTATCCAAATAAAGTGTTTTTCAAAACTCCACCTCATCTGCTCATTTCTTACTACTGTCTCCTTTGTGCCTCACTGCCTGTTCCTTGCCTTTTTTTTTTTTTTTTTTTTGGTACTGGGGGGAGGGGTGCTTTCCACTGAGCTCCCTCCCTCAGCTCTTTTCATTTTGAGATAGGATCTCACTAAATTGCTGAGGCTGGCTTGGAACTTGCAATCCTCCTGTCTCCTCCGCCCCCTGAGTCACTGGGATTACAGGAGTGTGCCACTGTACTCAGCTTTCCTTGCCCATTTCTAATACACTTTTTCAGGTCTTTTTGTACCCTTTTTCCAGAATTCTCTTCCATAGATATCTTATGTTCTCTTTCTAAATCCAATCAGATTGCTGATCAAAGTTCATCCTACTCAGGCTGCAGTGGTGACTCAGTGGTTCCAGAGCTTGCCCGGCATGCATGAGGACTGGGTTCAAACCCCAGCACCACATACACAACTGGGTATTGGAGTAAGGAAGGCCACGTGGGAAACTGGATAACTGGATAAACTGTCTCGCTCACTGTCCCTTCCTCTTTCTTAAAAAAAAAAAAAAAAAAAAAAAAGTTCATCCTACTCGCCCATTCATTTATTCATTCCAAATGGCAGATACTGTTTTAAAGGGCTGAAGATACAAGAGAAAAAACAGTCTTTGCTCTAATAGAAAATGTCAAGAGGCACTGTAAGTGCTCATAAAAGGAAGCAAAAGTATGTTAAGTGGACAAAGAGGGATTCTAGGACTGGAGCTGTGGCTCGGCGGTTACAGCGCTTGCCCAACATGCGCAAGTACACAAGTTCAAACCCCAGCACCACATACACAGCGAAGTCTCAGAGTAATGAAAGCCACATGAAGAACTAAATAAAAAAATTGTTTCTTTATCTCTTTCACTGTCCCTCTCTCTTAAAAGGGGATTCTACTTGTGATAAGATGCTCCGGGAAGGCTTTCCCAATAGATCAACTTAGTTTTTGCTTTTACCTTGTCGAGGCTGTTTCCTCGTCTGTTTTAAAAAGGAGTTAAAGATTCGATGGGATGACACAAAGTGGCAGGATTTGGTGAGTCTTAATTACCTGAGCAAATATAAATGACTTCCCAGGCCCCTCTAGGAAGGAGTCCCGGGAAGAGATCTAGTGATCTGAGCGGTCTCAGAGTGGGGAGGAAAGACAAGGACCGGATCGCACCCCGGCTCACACCTCTCGGAGTACTTTGGGGCAAGAGTTGGAATGAGAGAAGCCCGTAAAATTCTTACGTCACTAGGATCAAGCCAATCACTGGCTCCAGAAGGGAGACGTCCCTGTTGCCTTTAAGCGCACCAATCAGTGTAAACATAAGCGGAAATGAGGCCGCCCTGGCCAATGAGAGAGGTTGTACGGCGGAAGTACAAAACAGGGACTCTCAGGAAGATGGCGTCCTTAGTGTGGCCGCAGTTGATTGGCAGGTGCTTTACCTACAAGGTAATGATCACAGCACGAGCAGTCGTTCGGAGACGGAAGCCCGAAGGGGCACCTGCCGAGGTCAGGGAGGGATCGTAGACACAGGTGTCCCAGAGAGCAGGAGGCGTGAAGGGAAGCTTCAGATGTGGCCGCTGCAGCGGGCGGAGTCTGGCCGGAGAGACTGGGCGGGAACCCTGAGACGCCCGGAAGGGGCGGGGTCTGAAGAGGGGCGGGGATAAGGAGATCGCAGCCTGGGCCCGAAGAGGAGACCGGGACTGGGAGCTGCGAGGGGCAGGGTTTGGCGAGGTGGGCGTGGCCCTTGAGGTGAAGCTTGGGGGCGGGAATCTAAGGGAACAGCGCCAGAACTGGAAGGGGGACGTTTGGGTGCGGGCCCTGGGCCTGGGTCTGCGAGAGCCGCATCCGGCGGGGTTTCGAGGTAGCAACGGCATCAGTCCAGGCCCTACCCAACGATCTAATCTTGTCCTCTTTCGCCCCTCGCGCCCCCAGCCCTAGACTCCAGTCCCTGTCCCCTGAGCTGTGCCCTCGGATGTCCGACCGCCCAGAGCCTGCATGCGCCGTGGGGCGCCCCAGGACCAGGAGCTGGTGGGTCCGGGGGCCCCTGGGCGGGGGTCCCGGGGCGCCCCTCCTCCCTCAGGATCCGTTGTCCCGGTCCTCGTCTTTCCCCCGGATCTAGTATTCAGGGCGGACCAAAGGAGCGGACCCCGGCAGCTGCTGACTCTCTACAACCCCACGGGATCTGCGCTTCGCTTCCGAGGTGAAGGAATGGACATCTCATGCTGGGGATCTGGGGGTCTGGTGGCAGGACACTGAAGAGCTGCGTGGGCTGGAGGAGGCAGATGAGTAGGGCCAGATGCCCAGCACTGGCGACTCACAGGGTCATAACCAGCCCTGGCTGAGATAGAAGGCAGAGAGGACTGTCATTCCACCAGGGCACATTGTCTAGGGTCTCTTGTGTGTCTTTATCTCACAGTCCTGTGTACAGCACCTGCCAAATACACGGTTTTTGATGCAGAAGGATATGTGAAGGCTCAATCCTGCATTGACATGTGAGTTGGGAGGTGGGGAGGCTGATGGAAGCCAGAGATCGCTGCTATTTATTGTCTTAGATCTGAGACCTTGTCCTCTTTAAGCTGTTTTCCCCACCTTCTGTGTCCCTTAGGGGAAGGCTCTTGGGGAGGAGGCCTGGATTGACTTAAATTGCTGCCTCTCACTTATTTCCTCCCAATGGGTTTCTCTCCTGTCTTGGAGCTAGTGTGATTCGCCATGTGGCCCCCATTCCCAGCCACTATGACATCCAGGACCGCTTCCGTATTGAGCTCTCTGAGGAGGGGACTGAGGGGAGAGTGGTGGGCCGCAAAGACATCACCTCAGTTCTGCGGGCCCCAGCATACCCCCTTGAACTTCAGGGACAGCCCCAGCCAACGCTCCATCCAGAGCCTCCTGCCTGGGCAGCATCACCCCCAGCCAGACACTTGCAGGAAAGTGAGTTGGGAGATGGGGATTCTTGAATTCTGTCTGGAGGGAGGAGCTAGCATTATTCTAGAAACAAGCTAAATTGAATTTGAAGAAGTCTCCTGGTTCAGTCTTTTGCCTTTTGGTGAAAACGTTTCTAGTTGAAATTTTACATCAAGTAAGGGAGACTACAGTTTCCCTGGCAAGAGGAACTTACCTTGCCAGGGTCTCTGCTGAGAGGAAAGAGTTCCTCCTTACTTCTGTCATACTTCCTATCATGTGTGGGTCCAATTCAGTTCAATAAGAAACCTGTACTGAGCAATTATGCTGTACTGAGTTGGGTGCAGCTCATGGTAGATAGCAAGAGGGCTCTGCCTGTGAAATGGGTGCACAGAAGACAGTAATGAAGGCAGAGAGAAGAGAGGGACAAAAGGAGAGAGGTTTGGGGGACTCCCACTGCTAATGAGCCTTGTTTCCCAGACCCCCGCCAGCAACTGGCCACCAGCTCCTTCCTCCTCTTCTTGCTGACGGGCATTGTTTCTGTGGCCTTCCTGCTGCTCCCACTCCAGGACGAACTTGGCAGCCAGCTGCCACAATTCTTGCACGTCACCCTGGGACAAAAGTTGGTGGCAGCCTATGTCTTGGGTAAGCCCAGTAGTGGTGTAACCCAGGCCCAATTGCAGAGAAAGGGGAGCAGGGGCCGGGGAAGGGCTGCTCCTGAGAATTTGTTCTTTCTCTATCTCCAGGCCTCCTCACCATGGTGTTCCTCCGGACCTGAGCTTCCTGCTCAACCCCACCCTACCCTCACCTCCCCTGGCAGGGACCTGAGGCAGCCACTGTGACATGCATACCTTGCCTCAATCCTCCTTTCCTTCCCACCTATTCCCCCACTCCCACCAAGAAAAATACCCAGGGATTTATACTCATTTTCCAAGTTGAATAAAATAAATTTTTAAAATTCAAATGAGAAATGCTCCTAGCTGCCTACTCCTTCCTTGATGCCCAGACAGACCTTCTATACCTCCCAACCCCAGGGGACCCAGGAAACTGGAGCAGTGAAGGGGCCCAGTGAGGATTGATTGATTGACTGACTGATTTTAAAGAAAGAGGAGTGAAAAAGAACATCAATTTTATTTATTCATCTGGTTTTTATTTCTTGGACACTTAGTTGTCCATATGGTGCTGGAGTTTGAACCCCAGTCCTTGTGCATTACATGACAGGCAAGCACACCAACTGCTAAGCCACCGCTCCAGCCCTGCAGTGAGGATTTAAAGACCTGGGTTAATCCTGGTGCTGCATCAAAAGACCATGTGACCTTGAACAAATATTTTAGTTTCTAAGAGCTTTGGTTTCTACACCTCTAAGATTAGGGCATTGGTCAAGTGGATTCTTTTGTGTGTGGACCTGTGGTGCTAAGGACTGAATCCAGGTTTTCATGCATGTTAAGCATATACCCTACACCAAACAAAGTTGATTTTTAAGATACCTTTTAGGCTGGTGTGTTGTATCACCAGCACACACACACAAAAAATCTTTAGCCCCACATTTGGATCCTGTCCTTGGAGCCAACCTGGCTAACCTAACAAGAAATAAACAAAAATGCCATCTAATCCTGCCTGCTGCAGAACCCCACATCTCACCAGCAGGGCCTCTCGCCAGGATTACCCACATACTTACAATCCCCAGAATCCTTTTCTGCCTCTGTGAGCCTTTATCTGTTCTCATTTTGTCTCCTTTAAAACTTCAATTCCCATGAATAAGAAACACCAAAGTCCCTGCCAGGATAGTGGGAAATGGCATTGCCTGAGATAACCTCACTTTAACCAGGAAAGAGAAACTACAGCACAGGAAAAAAACCCCAAGATCCTCAACAGACAGCTTGCAGCCCACCTGTCCTCCTTCAGATGTATTAGGAGGGGGAGGAAGGAAAGGGGGATTCAGTGACACTGGGCAGATTGTTGGCTGGGGACAAAGAATCAGCAAAATGATGTTGTTAGACAGAGTCTGTTACACCACTGGAAGCTTATCTCCCATGCCCTGAGCTGGCCACAGTGGGTGTGGACCCAGCTGTGCCCAGAAGTCTACAGAGAGCTCTTCCCTTGCCCAGCAAACCCTTCTCACCATTTGTACCACACTGGCTGTGCTAAGGCCTCCAAAATGCATTTAAGCTACCACATAGGTTAATGATCCTCATATGTACAGACCTGCTGTGAAGAGGCCTTATTGCCGGTGGAGCCCAGAAGGCTTCCAGAGATATAGCTCTGAAGAGGTGGTAGGAGGCCAGAGGGTCTCAGGACATAGACTGTGTTTTAAGCAAAATTTTTTTTTCTTTGGTACTGGGGATCAAACCCAGGGGCACTCAACACCTGAGCCACATCTCCAGCCCTTTTTATTTTTTATTTTGAGACAGGGTCTCACTAAGTTGCTTAAGCCCTCACTAAGTTGCTGAGGCTGGCTTTGAATTTGCGATCCTCCTTCCTCAGCCTCCCAAATTGCTGGGATTATAGGCGTGTGCCACCACACCCAGCTTATACAGACTTTTTTAGAAAATAATGCCACAGTTGGAGCCCGAGTGTGTTCATTTCCTATAGCTGCTGTTACAAATTGTGAAGGTGGCTTTAAATAACACAAATTGGGATTAGGTGTGTAGCTCAGTGCAAGAGTGAATGCTTAGGGGTTAGGGATTTAGCTCAGTGACACAGCGCTTGCCTAGCATGCGGTCCTCAGCCCTGGGGGGGGGGGGGAGAATGAATGCTTAGCATGCATGAAGACTTGGGTTCAATCCCTAGCATCAGAAAAAAACCCCACAAATTTATTGTCTTACAGTTCTAGGGGTCAGAAATACAAAATGAATCTTCTGGAGTTAAAAATCAAGGTGGTCCAAATTTGAAGTAACACATAAATTGTGGGAATTATAGCTATGGGTGGGAGGATAGGGAGGAAGAAAAAGAGGGAAAAGAGGGGTGTTCAATACTGTATAGTACACTTGATTCCCATGAGAAACCCAAATATACCCAGGCAGGCATATAAATCTAGCGATTTCAATGATTAAATACATGTATATAGCCATTTACATCGCAACATGGGGGAACTACAGAGGAGACATGAGATGGCAGAGCCTGGGAAGAGGGGAAGATCCTGGACAAGGATCGGATTTGAGCTACGCTGTCATTACATATGCATGGTTGAACGTGAAGCAAGGAATCGCTTCATTATGTAAGGCAATGTTGAAACAATAAAAAAAATCTAGGTGGTCACAGGACTGCATTTCTTATGAGCGGCAACAAGGCAGCGGCTATTTCTTTAACTTTTTCCAGCTTGTAAAATTCCCTGTGTTCCTTGTCTTGTAGCCTCTTTCTCCATTTTTGTCCTCATTGCTGGGGATGGAACTCAGGGCCTCACGTGTGCTAGGCTAGTGCTCTACCACCGAGCTACAGCCCCACCTCTTCCATCGTTAAAGCCAGAAGCGGAGCATTTTCAAATCTGCCTGACTCTGACCCTCTGTTTCTGTCATCACCTCTCTCTCTCTCTCTCTCTCTCTCTCTCTGTCTCTCTCACCTTACAGCCCCTTTTATAAACTTCCTTGTGATTATATCCATTTCCACCTATCTAGGATGATCTCCTTATATTGGTTTTCTAGGAGAGAGAGAGAGAAACAGAGAGAGAGAGGGAGAGAAAGGGGGGCAGACAGACAAAGCATCTTAATTTATTTTCTCACAGTTCTGAAGGCTAGAAGTCTTAAGATTAAGATGTCAGGGGACTTGAGTGGTGGCTCGGTGGTTGGAACACTTCCCTGGCATACTTGAGGACCCAGGTTCAAACTCCAGCACCACACACCAACTAAGTGTCCAGGAAACAAAAGCCAGATGAAAAAATAAATGAAATTGATTTTCTCTTTCTCTCTCACCACCATGTAGGTTTCTCCTTGTGGCTTCTCTCCTTGCTAGGTCCTCACCTCGTCTCTCCCTGCATATATAACACTAGTGTCTCTTTGTCCAAATTTCCTCTTATGAGGACACCAGAGAGATTGGATTAGGACCTCATTTCAATTTAATCAACTCTGTAAAGGTCCCAGGGGCTGGAGCCCTTACCTGTCATGTGCAAGGACTCAGGTTCAAACCCCAGCACCACACACACAACTAAGTGTCAAGAGAAACAAAAACTAGATGAAAACATAAATAAAACTGCTTTTTCTTTCTTTCTCTCACTCTCTCTTCTCTCTCTCTCTCCTTAAAAGAAAATAAAAGGTTCTATGTCCAAATACAGTCACATTCTGAGGTACCAGGAGTTAGGACTTCAACATGTGAATTTGGGAGACGTGGACACAAACTCAGCTCTTCTCGCTTCCCATCTCTCGGGAGCCTAACTCGGTCTCCTCTGCTTGTAGGTTATCACTCTTTCACAGGTTTCAGGGATTAGGAGGCAGGCACCTTTGTTGGACCATTATTCTATCTACTATAAGGAGCAAATGGACAAGCGGCAGAAGGACTGTGAACCCTTAGAACGTTCACCCTGGAGTGTGTGTGGGAAGCAAACAGCCGAGGAGATTTCAAATCCCCAGAACCCACCACATCAGGCTTGAGGGGCCAAAGAGGGCAGTTTCATTCTGAAACCCAGGAGCTGGGGCATCCCAAACCTTAAACTAAATGGCCTCCACTTCCCAGTGTCCTGAGGAGCCTGATGAGACCTCCCACACCCTCCTGGGAGCAGGAGATGACCAAGGAGATGGTCCCTGTGATTATGTCACTGCCCGGGGGAAAGAGCCAGGGCCACTGACTCCTGAAGCTGTGATTGGAGAGAAATATCCAGCAGCACTTATAATTCTCTGCCCTCCTGTAGCTTGTACTTCGAAGTCTCCATCCTCAGGGGACAAAGGCTGGCCAAAGGTGATTCTGGGGAAAGATGTCCAAGGTAGGGCCAATATAGCAGGTGTGTGACCACTGCAGTCTTACAGGGCCCATGCTCGTAAGGGGACCCAGGGTTTAATGTTCTGAAGTTGTATCTAGAAATTCTTTTTCTTTTTTTCTTGTTTGGTTCCAGAGGTGCTTAACCACTGAGCCATAGCCTTGACCCCATTTTTATTTTTTATTTTGAGACAGGATCTTGCTAAGTGACTCAGGGTCTCACTAAGTTGCTGAGGTTGACTTTGAACTTTGCTGCTGCGTTGCTGGGATTACTGGCCTGGCCTGCACCACAGAGCCCAGCAGCTACCTGGAAATTTTTTTTTTTTTTTTTTAAAGAGAGAGGGGCAGTGAGTGAGAGAGAAAGAGAATCAATTTTATTTTAGTTTTTCACGTGGCCTTTGCTGTTCCAACACTTCATTGTGTACATGGTGCTGGGGTTCAAACCAGCAACTTTGTGCATACCAGACAAGCGCCATAACTGCTGAGCCACTGCTCCAGCCCCATCTGGAACTTCTTAATATCATCAATTTACATTTTAGAAGTGAACCACTCCAGGGGCTGGAGCGGTGGCTCAGCGGTTTAGGCACTTGCCTGGCAAGCACGAGGACCCGGGTTCAAACCCCAGCACCACATACACAACTGAGTGTTGGAGCAACTAAGGCCATGTGAAAAATTAAATAAAGTTGTTTCTCTCTTTCTCTGTCTCTCTCACTGTCCCTCTCTCTTTAAAAAAAAAAAAAAAGAAGTGAACCACTCCTACATGTGCAATTTATTTAGCAGTGTGCATAGTGGACAATTTCTTATGTGAAATATCTAGTCTTTCTAGATACTTAGAAGTGCTTGATATATTTAAAAGTAGAAGTATTAAAATAAAACTTTTTGCAAATAGCTTTAAAAAGAAAAAAAGAAAGACGTGAAATCAGCTGGGACAGTGGAGGGTATGCTGGGACTCCCAGCCCCCTGGGGCTGGGTTCTTTGCTGTTCCTCAGGGAAGAGCCGCCATCCACCTTCCCCAGCAGGGGCCTGAGCACAAGAACAGCAAGGGCCAGGGTTAGGTACATGTGCTCTTCCCACCAAATTGTGGAGCAGAAGCCCAGGTACCTGGGAGGGTCTGCACTCACCCTAACATGTCCATGCCAGAGTATGACATTAAATAGCAAAAGAACCCCGTGACAGGTTGAGACTGTGGGAGAATAAAGATTTGTTCCTGCCTTTTGAACAAGAGTCCTGCATTTTCACTCTGTACCAGGCCTTGAAATCATGTAGCTATCCCTGTTCCCAAAGCCAGTCCCCCAAACCAGCCCCATGGTGGTCTTTGGGGAACCAGAAGCAGCCATCATCATTTGCTCAGTTTCCTTAGGTAACAGAACAGCTCGGTTTGCCCAGTGGAGGCAGCGTCCTCTGCATTTCTTTTCTGACCCCTTCTGTCCAGACCTTTCCCCAAGTCTCAAGAGAGGGAGGGTGGGGTGGGGGACTGGGAAGCATACAATGCTTATAAATACTATGTTACCAGGTGGTTTATTGCCATCCAAACCCCAAACCCCTCCCACCACAGACCACTTGTTGGCCCTAAGGCTGTGATGCCAGCTCTCTCTCCTGTTTAGGGAGCTGGTCAGGTCTCAGAGCTTAGCAAAGCTGTCGGAGTGGACTCTGGGTGTGGGGGGCCCTCTCCATAGGTGTAAGGGATTGTGATTGCCCCCAAGGGATTCTGCTTTCTGAGTAATGACAGCATGACCATCACGTATGGATGAACTGTTCACCTGTACTGCAGGGCCAGGGGTGTGTGGGTGTCTGCGCTGGGCCCCAGGGAGAGATCGGAAGGGTTAATGAGAAATCGGTGGCAATGAGAGGTGCATGGGTCACCTCCTTCACCCTGCACCACGCAAGCAGGGAGAGGAAGACTTCTCGGCAGTGGTCGGGCATGTGGGGTCCCGGGACAGGTCTCAGAAGTTGTTGTCGATGTTCCAGACGTCTCCGCTAAGCGCGTTGGCGGCCCCCTGTAACGTCCAGGTGAGCAGGGCCAGCTGGCGCCGGAAGCGGCTCTCCTGGAAGCCCAGACCCGGCGCGAGCCCGGAGGAGATCCCGGAGCTGTTGGAGCGCAGCAGCCGCAGGTGGTCGAGCAGGGCGCCCAGCGTGTGGTCTCCGTGGCCCAGGAAGATGTGTCGGAACGGGAAGTCGGCGGGCGACACGTACTGGGACAGCAAGTAGTACTCCACCTGCACCCAGAGGGAGTCCGGTCGGAGCGGGGACCCTGGGCCGGGGCGAAGGCGCCAACCACGCCTCCAGCCAGCAGTTGCGGACCGACCTGGGGACCTAGTACCTGCTTCTGAAATGAAGTCCTGCGGCTCCCTTAAGACCCGCCTCCCTGTGGCTGTCCAATCAGGAGTAGAAGTCCTGTGACGTCACCAGTAACCGGGTAGGGCGCCTCCGCCAGCTGTGCTGGGTTCTAGTCTCTCCTATGACTAAGCCACAGGGCTGCATCTAGGTCTCCTCGGTCTTCCTTCCTCATCCATTCACGTACCTGCCCAAAGTCTCACCGCACTCCCGCACCCACCTCTGCCAGTGTCCACAGTAGAGTCAAAGGTCAAGGAGACAGCCAGTCAGTCCTAATTGAAGCACCTTGTCACCTCTGCCCCAGATTCTGTTCCCTCTTTCCTGAGATGGCCTCACTTCCGGCCATTCTTCCACCTTTCTGTCCCCGCTTGTGGGGAAGATCTCAAGGTGTGATCTCCTTCAGCTCTTCTTTACCTATCGTCCCCGGGTCCTCAAACCTGCCTGAACATTAGAGTCACCAAGGGAAGATTTTTAAAACATCATTGCCTGGGCACCACTCCAGAAAAAGCAGAATCTCTAGAGGGACCTCAGACGCTCGCATCGTTTGCTCACAGAGCTCATCTGTGTCCCTGTCTTCAAAAAGGATCTCCATGGGCGCAGCTGCTAAATCTCCCCACCAAATCACACACTGGAATCTGCCCTACAGAATTAGGGGCGGGGCATCTGGGCATAGTCGCACGCAAGACAGTGCCAACCTCTTCCAAAATATAAGCTTTAGTGGCTTAGGGTATAGCTCAGTGCAACAGCACTTGTCTAGTACCTGAAGGGCCTGGGGTTCAATTCCCAGCAACAGAAAACAAAAATAAAAACCCCCAGTCTTATGCCCACATTTCATCAAGAGCACCACAGTCTTCCCCAGGGTCTGGGCTCTCAACCTTGCAGGTGTCTGTGGGGTGAGCACAGACTTTGAGGTCAAATTGCCTGGCCCCTAATTTCAGCTCTAGCTCTTACTGTGTGACCTTCGGTAGTTACTTAGCCTCTCTGAGCCTCAATATTTGCATAAAAATACTAGCAACCTCACAGGGTTTGGGGGAGTTCTAACAGACAAAATGAAATAAAGTACATAGCACATGGTAGTTTCCTATAAATGGCAGCAGTTGTTATTATTACTCTCCTCCTGTTCTCTCAAAATCCTATTTTTCTTTCCAATATTTCACATCAGTCCTGTCCCCACCTACAGGTATTTGCTGCTACCTACCATCCTCTTCCAGGGCTCAGCCTTCTTTAACTTTATTCCTTTCTCGGGCATTTACACTCTAACAAAATTCCTTTCTAAAAACTGTACATTGCCTACATCATCTCCCAGCTCCAAATTTCCTTGATGCCCAGACTATCAAAATCCAAACTTCCCATCCTGGCATTGGAGGCCCCACCAGTTGATCCCCTACTTGGTGCTGCCCTTCCCTCCCCTTTCCACGGCCTCTATTCTGGCTCTGCTGGTCCACACCCTGCCTCCTAGGATGCCAGACCTGTTTCACTGCCACACCCTCATTCTGGGTCTCTCCACCCTCAAATGTCCTCTTTTCTTTGTACCAGCTAAAGTTCCGCCTGTTCTTCAAGACCCACATCACAGTCTAAACCAGAGGTTAGCAAACTTTTTTCTGTAAAAGACCAAGTAGTAAATATTTCAGGTTTTGCAGGCCATACCACTTCTATTGCAACGACTCAGTGCTGCCACTGTGGCCCAAAAAGCAGCCACAGTCTGAAAAGCAATGAGCATGGCTGTGTTGCAATAAAGCTTTATTTACAAAAACAGGCAGCAGGCTGAATTTAGCCTGCTGGCTGTAGTTTACCAATCGCTGGTTTATCTTTTAGTTTTGTTTTTGGTACTGAGGATTGAACCCAGGAGTGCTCAATCCCGGAGCCACATCCCCAGACCTTTTTATGTGTTCAGTTTGAGACAGGGTCTCACGAAGTAACCAGAGCCTTGCTAATTTTGCTGAGGCTGTCTTTCAACTCCTCCTGTCCCAGCCTCCAGAGACCCTGGGATTATAGGTATGCACCACCATGCTCCAATTGCTGGTTTAGAGCCACACAATTCCACAGGTCTGCTCCAGCCCTGTGTTTCTGGCTCTGAAATCCTAAGTCTTTTCCTCTAGAGTCCTAAACCTGAGTCATGTTCCTTACACACAGGTGTTCTTTACCCCTTGATGTGGGGAACACAACTTAGAGTCCTTGGAGTCTGACACATCAGAAAGTAAACCAAGACCTGTAAATGAGAATAAACCTTATCCAATCTCTTGGATCACCCCAGGGCCATATATATCTGTGTGGAGGAGACAGAGGGAAGGGGAGAATGAGAGATCAAAAAGAGAGAAGAGGAGAACTTGAATGATAGAAGGAGAGCAGGGGGAAAAGGAGCAAGGAAGAAAGCTAGAGAGCCGGGTTTTCAAACCGAAAGAATGAGTGAGCCAAAGGTGGCACAAGCAGGGAAAAGCAAGGTGGAGGAGCTGGAAGGGACGACCTGTTCTCTCTGAAAACCATGACACTTGTGCACATGTGACTCAGCGTGCACCCTGTTGGTTCCCTGCTCACCCCATGCTCTCTGAGGATGATCCTGCTACCAATTTTACCTTACAGACCTGTTCCCTGAGGGGCTGAATTCTTAGGGTGAGGAAATGGAGAAGGGAGTGTGGGCTGCCAAGTATTCAAAACTAAACAGGAGGAAATCTGCTCTTAACTAACCTGACACCTCCTCCAGGCAGCCCTTTCCTATTCCACGCATCTCGTTACCAGAAGAGAACGCCTCACGCTGTCAATCCCTTTGTCTTTTGCACCTCCCACGTGTAATCTAGTGCTTCTCTGCGGACTGTGGATTGTGCTGGCTCCCCAGAGGGCTGGGGGAAGTAGGTGTGAGCTGCGCCGGCCCTCCCTGTCCCTTCCATCACTCTGCAGGGCTGCCTCATTTGACCGCTCAGGTCCTCCCGCCTGGGTGGTCTGGAAGCATAGCGTCCACGACACGGCGCGCCGAGTGGACAGGGGGAAAGCAGCCAAGCGAAAGCAGAGAGCTTGGACAGCAGCGCGCATGCGACGCTACTCAAAGAAAGGTGTCGGGGCGGCTGGCAGGGGACGGGTGGGGCGAGCCTCACCCGCATGATGCGCACGTTGTACATGCGCATCAGCCGTTCGTCTCTCTCCTCCGAGTTGTAGATCTCCTTCCGCAGCTTCTCCGCCGCCCGGATGTAGTCCCCGCGCGCAGAGTACACCCACTGCAGGGTCAGCCCGCGGGCCTGAGGGCGAAGCGCGGGCTGGGGCCGACGGCTGGGGCCAGGACCCCAGCTAGGATAGGGTCAAGGTGCTGGGGGAAAGGGCAGGGACCCCGAGCCTGGCAGGAGGGGACAGTTATAAAGGGACAGAGTGCTGGGGACTGGATGCTTGGAAATAAGAGGTTGGAAAAGGGCAGATCCCTGGGTCTTGGAAAGTACAGGTTGTGTCCTTGGACCTAGGGTCACTGCAGGCAGGAGTAAAAGGACTTGAACCCCAGGGAATGGGGGGAGGGGAGGCTGGATCACCTGGCCTGGGCAGCACCCCCACCCCCCAGAGACCAGGGACAGTGTTGGCATCTCCGACCTTGAGGTCCCCAGAGAATTCGTTGAGGCTGCCGATGTGTCGGAGGACCACGTCCCCGTAGCGGCCGAAGTCGAGGGGCAGCAGGTGGTCGTGGCTCAGCCGGATGAGGAGCTGCCCAGCGAGCTGGGCCACAGCCTGGGCCACGGCGGGCAGTCTGCCCTGCAGCATCTTGTGCAGGTTCTCATATGTGTCCTCCTTCGTGTGTAGGAATGGGTACGCCTGGTCTTCCTGCAGGGACACAGAGAGGCTGGGGCCAGGGGCGTGGGGCAGACAGGCGGAGGGACTGATCCCCTGGGACAGGGCTGGAAAGTCTCACCTCCAGGAAGGAGAACTCCACAGCAGGGACCCCGGCAAAGGCCGTGAACGAATAGGCACTGCTGTCCATGGGCAGGGGCCGGATCCTGGGGGCAGGTGGATTGGGGGGTTCCGTGGGCTCAGGCTCCTCCCAACTCCCTGCTTCCCACCCCACTCCAACTTACACCTCAGCATCCCAGCTGGGATTGGTGAACACCACCTGCTCATAGAGAGTCTGCCCACTGTGGTTAGGAGAGTCCACCTGCGGCGGGCGGGTGGGGGCGTGGTCAGACTCCGCCCCGCCCCGGCCCCCTCAACCCCACCCCCTGCTTGCCCAGCTCTTGCCTGCTTCAGGATGTTCTCGATGAGGCTGATCAGCAGTGGACTGGTTTTGGCATGGAACTTGTCGTCCCCTGGAGTGGCAAGAGGAGGGACACCAGGTTCAAGGATGGGTCCAGGAGCCAGGGTGGGCCTGAGGGGGCCAAGTGGTGGCATTGCCCCAGCTCACCCAGCACTGCGTTATCCAGGCTCACGTAGACTACAGCTTTGAGGTGCAGCACACTGAGATAGCCCTGTGGGTGGGGAAAGAGTATGGAGAAGGAACCCCCACACACACCTCTCCCCACCTCCTGGCTACCTGCCCCGGACTCCAGATCACCTCCAGCCACTCTGTGGAGCCCACACTCCCAAAGTCGCCTCCATCCCAGCTTATGAAGAGAAGACTTCTGCGGGGTCGGAAGCCTGGGGTGGAGGGGACAGGAAGGATGGGTTCTTGGGGCCACCAAAGACCCCCTCTGCCTCTGTCCTAGTCCCCAGGGGGATATCCCATACCCTCTCATCAATCCTCCCTCCCAACCTATCCCTCCCTGAATCTGCGATGACTTCACTACAATAGTGATGGAGATGGCACTATATATGGAATCTCCACTTAAATTGTCATTCAGACCCAAGGATACCATTATTACTCTGATTTTTAGATGAAGAAATAGGGGTGAAGTGACTTGCTTAAGGCCACACACTAGGCTATGGAGGTGCCAGGTGTGCAGCCCAGGTCCCAGTGACTTCCCTCTGCTCTACGTTCCCAACTGCCTCTCTGCCCAGCCCTGCAGCTTCAACTTGCAGCTCTGCCCAGCCCAGGTCCAGGCCCTGACCTTACCGTTGCTCACCATGGAGGAAAAGGTCTGCACCAACTCCAGTAGAATGGCGGTCCCCACTGCAGACTTGGCTGCTCCTGGGCCCCATGCATCCCTCTGAGCCCCGATGACAACATAGTGATCTGCGGAGGGTATGTTCGGGGTCTATCTCTTACACTGCACTCTGGGGGCTGCAGACCCACCTCCCAGGTCCCCGCTAGCCTCCATCTCTCAGCCCCTCACATTTCAGCAACCCCAGCCCTGCAATTCCTGCAGTCCCCAAAGATGGTGCCCCTTCTCCCCCAGTCCTTCCAGGGTGGTCTGCTCCTTCATTGAGGTGGCTGGGAGTCATTCTGGACTCCGCAGTGGTTACCCCACCCTGGTTTTCCCTTTAAATCTTTCTCTAGCCCTTCCCTCACCCCACCTCCTGCCTCCCGCCTCCAACATCCTCTGCACCTCTACCTTGGTGCTTACCTAGGTGCTCTCCTACCTGCTTCCAGGCCAGCAACCCATTTTGCTTCCCCATCACCAGCTACACAGAGCTATATTTGAAAGGATCATCTATCTATTCTGATCTCTTTTATGCTTGAGTCTGTGACAAATAACATCATCCGACTTGAACTTGTTCACCTCCAGTGCCCAGGGACTCACTACTGTTCCACACTGACCATTCCATCCCTGGCCACAAGGGTTCCTCACTGCCGCCCCCATCAGTCCCAGTTCAGCCTCCCCTGGGTACCACTCCGGGGCCTGCCATGCCAGCCCCATGGGCATGGGTTATGAGCAGAGGTTCTGTTCCCACAAGTTGTGGGCAATGCTGGGCAAGCAAGCACACCTGGCTCTGCCAGGCCCTCGATGCAGCCGAAAATGTTGCTGATGGGAGTGGAGGTTCTATGGTTGTTCACTTCTAGGTGCAGGCCTGGCCCAGGGCCCAGGCGATAGGGGGAGCTGGGGAGGCGCCCCTGCCATTCCTGCGGGGCCTCAGGGCCTTTAAGCTTCCTGGAAAGGGATAGAGCAGAAAGGGTTGGAAGTGGCAGAGAGAGGCTGCAGAAGAACCCAGAGCCTCCTCTTCACTCTTTCTCTCTCTCTCCCACCCTCAGGTTCAAGGTCTCTGCCTTTGTACCCTGCCTGGGGGCAAGGGGTAGGGCAGCGCTGCAGCCAGGGCAGCCTTGGACAGTTGTACAGGTTGTGTCCTGCTCAAGGGTACCCGGCAGAGGTGAGTTTTTAAATCTAGTGATAGCTCTATTCACAAAATGCTGGGCCCTTGTAAAAGGTGTGTCCACCAAGAAAAGGGGTCGCCTTTTTCTAGTTCACTCCCCTCTATCTGCCTTGTCCTGTCCCCCTCACCTCAGCAGGCGGGAGGCGATGTCTACACTGATGGGCTGAGCAGGGATGCTGGGAAGGCCAGAGGATGCCACTGGAGGGAACTGAGTTTGATTGAAGGAAGGGAAACCAGGCGTATAGGGGTCCCCAGTTCCCAGGTGCACCTGTGGGGAAAGGATGCCCACTCTGATGCTGGAGTGGGCTAGTTCCATTTCCAAGGACATGTGGCCTGAACCCCAGAAAGGCACTCCTGGCTCCCCAGACTCACATGTCCATACACAGCCCGGTGGCTGGACAGGCCTGGCTTGTGTGGGTCCTGGGAAAAGTCTGCTGGGTCAGGGTATATGAGCACTCCTTTGGCCCCAAAGTCCTGGGCACTGGCAACCTGGGGGATGGCAGGAATGCAAGGAAAAGTGAAATGGACCTTTTGATCTGCAGCTGTCCATCCTTGGTGGTCCATGTGTGACATCAACTGGTATCAGAGGCCTCTGCTAGTCCTCAACGCCCCACTCCCCCATCTGATGTCCCCCAACCACTGAACCTTCTAATTTTGTGGCCACTAAACCTTCTGATTTTGTAGCCAACATTTTCTCACTACCTGCTTAATCTTTTTTTTCTCTCTCTAACAGCCACCTAGAAGCTTCCCATTGCTAGTTCGACCCTCGGGATTCCCAGCCTGGGCGCTGTGCACGCAGCCGGTTCCAGAGACCCTCACCTTCTGGGCGAAGCTGGTCATTCCCACACGCACCAGCAGGAGGCAGCCGACCAGCTCCACGCCCCTGGCCCGTAGGGCCCGCAGGTCTTCGGGTCGCCCGTAGTGGGCGTACACCAGCTTTCCCTGGGGGCACCAGGGACGGTGAGACGCGCTGCCCGCATCTCTCCTCGGCGACCCGAGGAAGTGCGCGCGCTGCTCCCCGTTCTGGGGGTGGGCAAGAGGCGCTCACCGTGGCGCTGCCGGTGGCGCTATAGGGACAGTAGGCGTCGGGGTCCTCCAGTGGCAGCTGCTCCCCGGCCTTCCCGGTCTCATCGACCCAGTGCAGAGTGTTGGGGTGCGCCCTGAGGAGCAGGGGAGGTGAGCGTCTCCGCGCGCTCCCCATCGCGCGCCCCCTCCCCCACGCACTCACGGGTCCGGGAACTGCAGCCCCACGTAGTGCGTGTCGGTCCACACGTGGTCCAGCTTCTGGCGGGAGAGCGCCGCGGCGATGTCCTGGGACAAGGCAGCCATCCCAGCCGAGCCGGCCACACGTTGCCGAAGGCTGGTTTCCCTGAGTAGGGAGAGGTGAAATTAGGGCCCAGAAGAGCAGAGGGGCTGGAACGTCTGGGGACCTGCAGGAGTGGGAAGGAGGGGAGGAGGATGCCAGAGCCGTGGGGTCGTCCCAGGACAGAGGCAGTGAGGGGCTAAGTTTGGGGGAAAGCTCTCCTTGCGGACCAGTTCTCTCCCATCACCATCAAGACTCGCCCCAAGCTTTCCAGAGCCTCCTGCTTGAAACCTCAGCTTCCCACAGCCAGGGGTCCTGTCCACCTTTCCTTAGGTTCTTCCTGGCTGAAACTAAACTCCTGGATCCATCTTGCTTGGGGGTGTGGCCAGCCGGGAGGGCCACACATAGGGCCCTGTGTGCACGCACCAGGCAGGAAGACACTCCTTTTGCAAAGAGTTACCTGGGCTGAGGCAGCACACCCTCTGTTGCACCTCGTCCTCCACCTGGGCCTCTAAGGTTCAGGATCCTGGATGTTGGAAAACCTGGCCCACAGCAGACCTCCCCTGTCTACTTCCATAGTCACCACCTACAGAACAGATTGTCACCCAAACTCTTGCTGCTCTTCCATCTCACCTCTGCCATGGGAATCTGTCCCCAAGGGACCAACCTATCACCTGGATCCACTTGTGTTCCCACTGATCATCACAGAAGACCCCGTCACCATCTGGCCTGGGCAGAGACCTGGCTCTTGGTCCCTAGAGAGGGCCTTGGTCCACTGTTGGCTCAGCAGTTACAACACTTGCCTGGACACAGGTTCAAACCCCAGCACCATGTATACAACAAAGTGTTGGAGCAACAAAAGCTACATGAAAAACTAAATAAAATTGATTCTCTCACTGTCCCTCTTTCTCTTTATGAAAAAAATATACACTAACCATAGCTATACCTGGCTAGTGGGACTTGGAGTGATTTTTCAAGAACTTATTTCTATTTTTCCATGCTGCTTAAATTATTTTTTAAAAAAAAATATTTTAGTTGTAGATAATCAGAATAACTTTATTTTATTTACTTATTTATTTTTATGTGGTGCTAAGGACCAAACCCAGCACCTCACACATGCTAGGCAAGCACTCTGCCACTGAGCTACACCCCAAGCCCCTATGTTGCTTAAATTTAAGAATAATTTTTAGCCTGGCAGGGTGGGGTACACCTGTAGTCCCAGAGACCTGGGAGACAGAGCAGGGGGATTACAAGTTCAAAGCCAGCCTAGCAACTTAAGCAAGGCCTTAAGCAACTTAGTGAGACCCTGTCTCAAAATTAAAAAAAAAAAAATAGAAAGGGCTGGGGATGTTGCTCAGTGGTAAGTGCCCTTTGGGTTCAATCCCAAGTACCCCACCCCCCAAAAAAAGCATTTTACACAAAAAGTGTGTGTGTGTGTGTGTGTGTGTGTGTGTTGAGGTGCTAGGGGTTGAACATGTTAAACACACTCCAGGGACTGGAGTGGTGGCTCAGCGGTTACGGCGCTTGCCTGGAAAGCGCATGTACACGGGTTCAAACCCCAGCACCACGTACACAACAGAGTCTTGAAGCAATGAAAGCCATGTGAAAAACTCAATAAAAGTTGATTCTCTCTGTCTCTCCTCTCTCTCACTGTCCCCTCTTTCTTAAAAAAACAAAAAACCCACACTTCACCATTTCCAACCCATCGTTAGTTTTTGAAAACCTAGATATACACACCAAACATTACACATACAGTCTGGTCTCTTGGTATCCACAATGGATTGGTTCCCTTACTGATACTAAACTACACTGATGGTCAAGCCCTTTATATAAAATTACATAGTTATATTGCATATAACCCAAATGCATCCTCCCAAATAATTTATCTCTAGAGTATTTACAATACTTAATATGATGCTGATGCTATGTAAATAGTTATACTGTATTGTTTAGGTTTAAATTTAAAAATAATGACAAAAAAAAGTCTGCCCATGTTTGGATGAATGTTTTTGGTGGAAAATGTGGAGGAGGGCTGGCTGTATGTCAAAGCCACATGTGCACTTAAAGGCACCCGTGAAACACATTAGATAAGGTGCTTATGAGGCAAAGTGGGGAGCAAATAGGATCCCAGCACCTTGGGAGGCTGAGGCAGGAGGATTGCAAGTTTGAGGCCAGCCTCAGCAGTTTAGCCAGGCCCTAAGGAATTTAGTGAGACCCTGACTCAAATTAAAAAATAAAAACAGGCTGGGGATGTGACTCAGTGGTACAGCACCCCTGGGTTAAATCTCTGGTACAATAAATAAATAAATAAATAAAACTAAACAGAAAATTCCTCTCACTGGCCAATGGGGACACTGTACTATGATCTCAGGGACATAATGCACTCTTTGCTGTGTTCCAAATCTTAAAATAATCACCCCCACATCTGATCATGATCAATTGCTTAAAACTCTTGTTTCCTTTTTCTTCTTAGAATGAAATCTAAAAGAGGTAATGTAGCCATGGCAAGCCAAGCTCATCTCGCCAGCCCATGGACCATCTTTCTCTTCCTCCAGGAGGCCACCAGCTTCTTGCTCGAGGCCCTTTGCAGAGGCCTGAAGGCCTGAAATGCTTTTCCACCTACTTGGGGGGCTACTCATCCCTCAGATCTCAGCTGTCAGATCCTCAAGGAATCATTCCCTGAGGGCCAATCTAAACCACGTACTCTGGTAATGGTCATTTGTCACATCCTTTACTTTTCTTTCAAAGCCGTGATCCCAGTAATGATTATGTAGTCATTAACGTGACAGTTAGTTTAGTATTGATTTCCTTCCATAGATTGTAAGCTCCACAAAAGGAAGCTTAGAGTGTTTTGGGCTCTGCTATCTCATATGTCCACCTGCCAAGCTTAGTACCTGTTACATAGAATGCGCTAAAAAATATTTATTGGATAAATGAATAAATGACTTCATCACTGTCACCTCTAATGCAGCCACCCAATTAATTCCCTGGCCACTTCCTGGATTTTGCCATTCGTTACCCAGAACTCCATCTCTGGAATATTTATTCATTGAGGATTTAACTGAACAACCACAATGTGCCAGGCGCTCTTCAGTAGACTCCAAGATAAATAGGACAGAGTTTATCAGATCCGCCTTCAAAGCTGCAGCTCTCTTTGCAGGCTCCAACCCGCTCTCTTACCCTCATTGACTCTCCCTTGCACCAATCAAGCATTCCAGCTTGTCCAGTTTCTCCAAGTCGATCAGTTTCGCTCTTTGCTTTCCCTCCCCGCCCCATCCAACCTGGAGTCATGCATCCATTCATTGTCCCCTTTCAACTGCCACCCTCTTTCCCGTCTGCCCTGTGATGGACCCACATTGCCAGCCATGTTCCTAGACCTGTCAAATCATCTACCCCCTCAGCCTGTACCCGGACTACCAGGTGCTTCTCAAGAAAGCAAAAATCCCTGTCTGTTGTCAATAACACAGATTTGAAGTCTGCTAGCAAGAGAAAAAGACTACTTGATCAATTTTCTAGCAATGCATCAAAAGCATAATAATATACCTTGATAAAGCTTAGATGAAGAAATCTATGAATACCAGTTACTATGTAAATATTAAAGAAGAAAAATCATGCGGTCATCTCAATGCAGTTAAAAGAAGTTCTATGCCTGTTCTTCTTTTCCTGATCATCAAATAATAACAATGATATTAAAATAAAATAAAAAGGCTTCAGGCTAGGGATGCGGCTCAGTGGTAGAGCAGTGCTTGCCTAGCATGTGTGAGGCTCTCCAGTTCCTCCAAAAAAATAAACAAAACAAGACAGAAAGGTCTCAGTAAGCTGGGGATAGAAGGAAACTTCCTTATCTTTTTTTTTTTTTAAACCCAGGGGCAATTTACCACCGAGCAACATTCCCATCCCTTTTTTATTTTTATTTTGAGACAGGGTCTTACTAAGTTGCTGAGGCCTTGCTAAATTGCTGAGGCTGGCGTTGAACTTGTGATCCTCCTGCCTCTGCCTCCCACACTACTGGGATTACAGGCATGTGCCACCATGCCCAGCTGAACTCAGTTTTAAAAAGCTGTCCAGTCTGGGGGCTGGAGCAATGGCTCAGTAGTTGGAGTGCTTGCAGCACCTGCCTGGCATGTGTGAGGACCAGGGTTCGAACCTCACATACACAACTAAGTGTCAGAGAAATGAAGGCCAGATGAAACAATAAATTTAAAAAAAGAAAAACATAAAAAGTTGTTCAGTCTGTAGCAAATTTCATACTCAATGACAAATTATTGTAAAAAGATTCCTATTAAAATCAGGAAGTAAGTGAAGATAGCTACCATCACCATTAACAAAATTCATGTTCTCTCCAACACAGTAGAAGATGAAAACAACGTAAAATGTATAAGCCACAGAAAAGAGAATGTGTGACTACGCAATTCATATGATTATCTATTTCGAAAACCCAGGAGGAGGGGCTGTTGCAGTGGCTCAGCAATTATAGCACTTGCTTGGCATGCACAAGTTCAGGGGTTCAAACCCCAGAACCGCGTACACAACAAAGTGTCAGAGCAACAAACGTCACAAGAAAAACTAAATAAAATTGATTGTCACTTTCTCTCTATCTCTCTCTCTCTCACTGTCCCTCTCTCTTAAAAAAAAAAAAAAAGAAAGAAAAGATGGGGCTGGAGCGGTGGCTTAGCGGTTACGGCGCTTGCCTGGCATGCGCAAGTACACGAGTTCAAACCCCAGCACCACGTACACAACGAAGTGTCAGAGCAACAAAAAAAGCCACATGAAAAACTAAATAAAAATTGATTCTCTCTCTCTCTCTCTCACTGTCTCCTCTTTCTTTAATTAAAAAAATAAAAGAAAACCCAGTAGGACATGCTGAACACTATTTCTGACCCAGATCAGGGCTGTGGGTGGCCTGACTGCTTCTTTGGCCCTCTCTGGGAAGTTCCTTCCCATTAGGGTACAGTGACTGCAGCGCAGGATGAAAGACACGGGCCACCTTTGCTGCACCGTAAGCCCACAGTGTAGATGGGGGTCTCTATTCAAATGCATTCACTTTATTTTTTTTCCTTATCCCCTCAATCCTCCTCCTGAGTCCCCCTGAGCTCCCTGCTGCCACAGTTCCACATCCAGGCTGCTCGGTGCAGCATTCAGGATGATTCTGGGCTTGTCCTGCCTCATGTTGGATGCTGGCCCCGTAAGCCACCCTCATAGGCAGCCCCTGGAGTCAGCTGTGAGTGCCTGCCATCTTTCCAAGGACCATTGAACCAGGAGGTCAGTGAAGCAGGCGGAAGAACTCATCAGGGGACCAGCCACCAGTCACCAGGGTCCTGGGCTAGCAGGAAAGGAGGCCAGTCTGAGAGGAAAGGACACTGAGGAACAGAAAAGGAACAGGCTGGGGCTGGAGTGGTGGCTCAGCGGTTTCAGCGCTTGCCTGGCAAGCATGGGGACCCGGGTTCAAACCCCAGCACCACGCACACAACTAAGTGTTGGAGCAATGAAGGCCATGTGAAAAACTCAATAAAGTTGTTTCTCTCTTTCTCTGTCTCTCTCACTGTCCCTCTCTCTTTAAAAAAAAACAGAAAAGAAAAAGCAAAGAGACAGGCTGATCTTACCTGATGGTGTCCTCCAGGTGCCCCTCCCCCAGGAGCCGCAGGAACATGGCCTGGAGGTCGCTCCAGTACAACGTGCCCTGGTGGGAGTCCAGGCCCAGCTCATAGTTGACGTCCTCACTGACCACCAACACGGAGTCCCCGCATGCCTGGCAGGACCTTCGGAACGCCACGTATCCCAGAAGGAAGGCTGGTGGGTGGCAAGATGAGGATTCTCCTTGTGCCCTTCTCTGGAGCCCAGAAATCTCCCCCAGCCCAGGTCCTTCACTGGGGGGCAAGGTATGACTCACCCCCGGTGAAGATCAGTAGGGCAGTCAGGACCAGGTAGGGGGCAGCCCTTCGCGCTGCAGCAGCCCAGGGTATGAAGTTCTGCAGCCCAGCTCTAGAGCCCAGGGGCTCAGGGCCCTTCAGCTCCATGGGGCAGAAGTGAACTGGCAGCTCCGCCCCCTCTTCCCCCTCTTCCTCTTCCTCCTCCAGGCGCCCCTGGAGGGGTCCTTCCACACGCCTGTAGATGGTCTGAGAGCGGTGTGGGGACAACTCTTGCTGTGGGGGGCAGGATGGGCAGGAGATGAGGGGAAGAGGCCTGGGTGATGGGGAGGGATCTGGCAGTAATGGTGTGTGTGACTTTGGGGTGCCAGATGAGCACCAGGTATGCAGAGGAGCCTGAGAGGGAGGCTGGAGGGGAGCAACCCGAGGAAAGGGAGGGGCAAGGACACTGGCCAGAAGGGGCCTGCTTTATGGGTTGGAGGGCTGTTGAGGGACCTGAGGGAAGGCCTAAGGTGTCACCCAAGCCCACTTGTCTTACCGCTCTCTGGAGTAGACCCCGAAGTCTCTCCATGCTCATGCACCCTCCTGAACCCTGCAGGCTACCCCCCCCAGTGATAAACCGTTTGTGGGAGCCCCAGAGGGCCCCTTATCAGCCCTGGCAGGCAGCCTGAGCCCAGGACAGTCCTCACCCCCCCACAAGGGTGGGGGCCCAGTCCTGGCCTCAATCCAGCCTTCCAGATGGCCCCCAGCTCAAGCTCTGCCTCCCCTGCCAATCCCTCCACAGCACCCTCCTGCCCCCTCGCAGCAAAAACAATCAATATTTTTTACCTTGGAGCAGACTTTGTCCTCTTAGTTCCCGTCAGGACTGGGGGAGGGGGCTGAAAGCCAGGGAGAAGGGGATATAGGTACCTCCCTCCCCTCTTCTGTTTCTACCCCTCCCAGTGACCTTGGGGACCTCTTCCTAAAGCCTTCAACCCCCTGCAAGATTCACCGTGAAGATATTTGGCCCCTCCTTATCAGGCTTGCAACCCCTCCCCCCCAGTGGGATCCTAAGCTGGAGACACCTGGGTTGTTTGACTTGGGGGTTTGGTCTGGGCAGGTGGATGTCTGTCTTTTGGGAATTAGGTCCCTGCTGATGGCCAGGAAAGGAGGCTCATGAGCGGGGGAATGTGGTCAGGAGAAACCAGTTTGTGTCCAGAAAAGGGGTGCTGGGGTTGGGGATCTGTGGGTCAGGGCCCACCAGACATTGGGGGAGTCCTGGCCAAGGCTGGACAGAGCTGTCTGATCTCCCTGCCGGCAAGGGCCTCTTTGGTCACCAGTAACTTGAGTCAGGTGGATTCCTACCAAGTGGGTCTGGGAACTTCTGAGGGTCTGAGGAAAAGCCAAATAATTGCACCCCAGAAACGCATCACAGGTATGAATCCGCTAAGTTTCCCCCATAATTTCAAGTGGGGGTCGCAGATTTCCATTTCCCTGAGAGGACTCCAGGACAAGTGGCTCTGAGCAGGAAAGCTTGAGGTCCACACCAGCCCTCTGCCCTAGGAAACTCCAGCCTCACCCAAGCCCAGTCCCTGCCCCATGCCTGTCAAACAGGCCCTAGGCAACCCGGCTCACCTGCCGTGTAGGTCCTGGGGAGTTTGGGTGCAGCTCCCGGAGACCCAAGGCGGGTGCTGAAGCCCCGCCCACCTAGACCCCTCTCAGGTCCCGCCCAGGTCCGGTCCCTGGACTGTCCCTCTGCTGGCCCCGCCACCGTCCTCCCTGTCCTCCCTCCTGCAGTCCGTGGAGCCCGAGCTGGGTCACTGGATCCTCCCTGAGTAGTGTCACTGGGTGGAGCTGGGTCACTGGATCCTCCCTGAGTGGTGTCACTGGGTCGCTTGCCCTCTGAAACCTGAGGAATCCTTGGCTCCTGGGACTGTGTCTAAACAGCATGGATGTAGGTGCGGCCCTCGCCTAGCCTCCCTCCCTGCGCCCACTCCCGTCCCCCAAGGAGGCCAAACTTTTTTTTCCCTTAAAACATGTTTTACTTCTTTTAACTCAGAAACATCACAATCTAAGAGGACAAGGGGAGAAGAGGAGGGAGTGATGAGGGCATGGGGTTAGGGGCTTAGATCTGCGCTGGTGGAGGCCTGGCCGGGAAACGCCCCTGTTCTGTCGCCCTCTCCCCAACGCTGCTGGCAGGTGGGTGTGTGTGGAGGGGGTGTCCTTAGGGGCACTTCCGCTCCACGCACTGCTTCCCCCCTTCCTCGTATTCCTGCTTGGAGATCCACATCTGCTGGAAAGTGCCCTGGGAGGAGGGGGACACAGCGGTCAGGGCAGTCCTGGGGGAGGGGGCCACTCCACAGCCCTTCTCCTCCTAGCCTCATCCCTCTCCATCTCATGTCTCACACTCCCTTGCCTGTCTGTCCCCTCTTCCTATATTCAGAGGGAATGGGGACAGCATCAGTGGATCAAGGATTCATTCATTCAACAAGAATTTATTGAGCACCTGTCTGACCTGAGCTGAGTGGTGGTACTTACAGCCCTAGCTAGCTAACTGTGCCCCAAGACCCAACACCCCTCTACACACACATGCTCTCCCCCAGGTGTCCTGTGTCCTCTCCTCACTTCTTCATGATGTGGGCACACAATCAAGTCACTCTCATTCCCAAGAAAAATCTTTCCTCCTCCTCCACCATTCTGATATCACCTAACTCCTGGATTCTGGTTCCCCACTGTCACCCACCCCTACGGAAACCTGCCATTTGAAGATACTGGGCATCTCACATTGTCCTTTCTCTTGGATTGTCACTCTGTCTGCACCTGAAGGTTAGTGGCTGTCCCTGGCTCCTGTTTCTGTTTCTCTATTCAAGCTTCCTGGGCTGGCTCATTCACCCCATCAAAACCCAGTGTCTTGTTCCAGACCCAAACACCCAGCTATCTCAGACACATGCCCCTAAGTGTTCCCCTGGACCTGAACTCAACATGTCGGTAATTGAGTTACCCGTGGGAAGACGGCTCTCCCCACCAGGCTCTGTCTAAATCTGCTGCTTCTTTGATCTTTCTTTCTTTCTTTTTTCTGTGTGTGTGTGCGTGTGTGTGTGTGTGCGTGTGTGTGTGTGTGCGTGTGTGTGTGTGAGAGAGAGAGAGAGGGAGAATAAAGTTTATTTTTTCATGTGGCCTTTGTTTCTCTGACACTTAGTTGTGTATGTGATGCTGGGGTTTGAACCTGGGTCCTCGCACACACCAGGTAAGCACTCCAACCACTGATCCACTGCTCCAGCCCCCTTTGATCTTTCTTACTGTCTATATCCGTGCCCTCCACTAGCATCTTGTGGCCATTGAGCACTTGAAATGTGCTTCATCCAAATTGAGATGCTATCCATTGGAAAATATACACTGGATTTATTTATTTATTTATTTTGGAACTGGAGATTGAACCTAGGTCCTTCAGCATGCTAGGCAAGTGCTCAACCTCTAAGCTACACCCCCAGCCCTTTTTATTTTATTATGAGATAGGGTCTCATTAAGGTGACTAGGCTGGTCTTCAACTTTTGATTCTTCTGTCTCAGCTTTCCAAGCAACTTGTATCACAGTTGTGTACCACCAACCCAGCCTGTACACTGGATTTTGATGACTAAGTGCAGAATGTAAAGAATGTAAAATATCTCACTAAGAACTTTTTATATTGGTGCACATTAAAATGGGGATATTTTGGACTGGAGTGGTGGCTCACTGATTATGGCACCTGCATGGCATGTGCAAAGATGTAGGTTCGAATCCCTACACCATGTACACAACAAAGTGTCAGAGCAATGAAAGCCACATGAAAAACTAGATTAAAATTGATTCTCTTTTTTTCTCTCTCATTGTCCCTCGCTCTTAAAAAAAAAGAAATGGTAAAATTTTGGATATAGTGGATCAAATAAAGTATGTCCTTAAAAATTAATTTCATTGGGGCTGGAGTGGTGGTTCAGTAGTTACGGTGCTTGCCTGTCGTGTGTGAGGACATAGGTTTGAACCCCAGCACACGTACACAATGAAGTGTCAGCAACAAAAGTCACATGAAAAACTAAATAAAACTGATTTTCTCTTTTAAAAATATTTATTTCATCTCATTTATTTTTGTATTCTCTTTCAATATGGCCATAAGAAATTTTTAAACGACATTGTGTCTTGCATTGTGTTCCTCTTGGGTAGCACAGACCTAGCCCCTACCTAAGCTAGCATCCTAAACCTTGTTCTTAACTGTCCCTCTCTCTTTTATCTTGCATGCAAACAGTGTCCACATTTCACATGCCTCTTGATAAGTTTTCAGTGTCTACTAGCTGACACCCATGCCTCTGCTGTGTCCCAGATGCAGAGGAGACCACAACTCTGTCCCTGCCTCCTCCTCCTCTTTATTTTTCCTTTTTCTTTTTAGTAATACTGGGTATTGAACCCAAGGCTTGCACATGCTAGGCAAGCGCTCGGCCACTGAGCTAATCCCCATCTCCCTGTCCCTGACTTCAGCCTGGTCCCATTTCATCCGCTCGCCACGCTGGCCCATGCGGCCTTCCTAAAACCCAGATCTGACTGCGTCTGCCTCTGGCCCTGCCTCTGGCTCCCCCAGTCTGATACCATCTTTTCCTCTTTTCCTCCCAAATTCACACTCTCCTCATTGCAGCTTATAATCCTTGAAGGCCCTTGAAAACTTCCAAACTGGATCGGATCCTCTCTGCGTACTTTGTGGTGACTTCCTGTTTAATAGTCTTGGCTCTAGACTGTCACTGAAATGAAGTCAGGGACTGTCAGGCTGTCTGTCCATTTCAAACACAGAGGAGGCCTTCAGTAACCAGTGGCTGACATGTAGCAGCCCTAAGTTCCAACCGCCAGCATCCGATTTTCTGACCCACCTTTCTGTCTCTTTGGGGGTTGCCCTTCTAGTGGATGTCCTTTGCCTATGGTGGCTGCCACCCCCTATGCATGGGGATGCATTTTGTATCTCCAGTTCCCTGATTAAAGTCTTGCCTCTACCCCAGCAGCTGAACCAGACTAAACTCACCGCCTCCTGCCCAGAACCAACTACCCACCTCCTTTTCTAGTTACCCCTCACTCTCCCCCACTCCACTGTTTCCCACCGCATGACTCCATTAACAATGGGAAGAGGCTTCTCCTTGATTCCAGCTCACAGGCTGATCACAGAGACTCACGCCTGACAGTCTTATCACATCACTGCTTTGCCCCAGACCTTCAGGAGAGCCACCCTGCTCGCTGAGGACACTGCGGGCCGTCCCACCATTTTATCCCAATTAATCACTGACGTCCTGTCTTTTTGCTCCCTGATTTGTGTCCCAGAAACTTTTGGGCTTCTGGGAGCACTACTCTTTCTCAAAAATAAATGTTTGTTAAATGAATGAAGAGGAGGCTGAAGGCAGTAGGGGCTGTTGGGGTCTCCCCTTCCCCACACTCAGCACTAGGCCAGGCCCCTTCCTTCTCACCAGTGAGGCCAAGATGGAGCCCCCGATCCAGGGGCTGAACTTGCGTTCCATGGTGCTGTTGCTGGCGATGAGCTTCAGTCGCATGCTCTGTGGGGAGAAAGGGTCTGGGGGAAGCAGACCTCAAGCATTTGGGAGGGGATAGGGCTTGGGAGCGGGGAGGAAGCCATAGGGGCAGAGGTCTGCTCTGATGGACAGAATGCTGCATGTTTGGGAAGAAAGATGGACTTGATTCTGAAGGGCTAAGCCAGGAGTGGAGTCCTAGGCCCTGGGTAAGGGGTGAACTCCTACCGGTGGGGTCTTCTGGGAAAGCTCTCGATTGAGCCTGTCAGTGAAGCCTTGAAGCAGTGTGTTCCCGCCGGTGACAATGACACTGCCATACAGGCCCTGAGAGCAGGGAGGAGGAGTGAGACTCCAGGGAACCACCCCTCCCAGCTTCCCTGCTACTCCTGGGCTCCTTGGCTCAGCCTCAGGCCTAAGCCTCACCGGGCGGATGTCGATGTCACACATGCCGATGCTGGTGGTGACCACGTGGCCCACGCCTAACATGGTGTTCCCTGACAGGCCCTGTAGACAAAAGTGACGTGGGCTTTGGGCCCTTTGCCCCTCTCTCAGACCCCTGTGATCCTTCTAGCTTGTCCCCACCCCAGTCAGTGCCCACCACCAGCCAAACCTTGACATTGGAGGGATCGAACAGGCCTTCAGGGATGCGGAGTCGCTCGGCACCGTAGTCTGTGTTGTAACCATTGGGCATCTCATAATGCACTGTGGGCATTTGCGCAGCCACCCTGCCCAGGAAGGATCAAGACTTTGCCTGGGGGGCTCACAAAGGACCCCAGGTGAGCAGCACCACAGGTCCCCCTGAGCCCCAGTTCTGCCCTCTTTCCCAATCCCGCGACACTGAGTCCTACTCACTGCTCATCGTAGGGGGAATCTGAGACCTGCAGTACTGAGGCCTGGAAGTCCTGAATCACCTCCTGAGAATCAAGCAAGGATGAGGGTTTGGCTCCCTCCTGAGCACCAACCCCACCCCACCTACAGGGCCTCTGTCCCTCCCCGTTCCTCATGGCAAGGGGCCAGGAGCTGGGGAGGGGAGCCATTTGGGGGACCCTCTCTAGTGCCTCACATTGCACATGTAGTTATGCCAGGACTTGGAGACTTGGGGTAGCTTCTCCTTCTTTTTCCAGTTTGGGGGCGCGCCTTCCCGCACGGGCTCCTGTGAGGGCATAGCCTCTGAGCACCCTTGCCAGCCCCCCTGACCAACCTGCCTTTCCAGCACTCGCAAGCTCTACAGCTAACCGGCACTTTGTTGTCCAAAAGAGGGGTTTCTCTTCCTTCCTTGATAGAGAGAACTGGGAGAACTTGTCCCCCTGGGTACAGGTGATTGAAAAGGCTCCGTCAGAGAAAGCCAAGGGCATGTGGGGAAGGCCTTTTCCTGGGCTGCATTCTGTGTGGGGGCCTGGAGAAGACCTTTGCATGCAGCATCACCTAACATTCAAAGCAGCCCTCTCTCTCATTCCACTTCCTCTACGGGAAAGGAAACAGGTCCAGAGAGCATCAGTATCATGCTCTGGGTCACATAGCTCTTATAGGGCAGAGGAAGAACTTGAATCTAGGCCTATTGGACCCCAGAACCCACCACACCAGCCCTCACATATACTGTTGCCAGGAGGTTGTTGCATGACCTTGGCCATGTCCCTCAGCCTGACCCGATCTTTGATGCCTGAATTGAAAAACGAGGAACTGGACCCATGCCCTTCTGGGGTTTCGGCTGCTCTCTGATCTATCTCTTAGGTTGGTGGGCTCAGGTGCTGAGGGCTCTATGGTGGCAGCTCTGGACTCCCCAGAGGTCCCACCTTGGCTGCAATCATGTACGGGGGGATGATGTCAATAGCCATTTCCTGGAAGAGCTCCCGGCACTGCATGGAGATGAAGTCCCCTGCCAAGGGCGATTTGACGATGCCTGGAAGAGGAGGCGCTGTTAGGACCTGGCCCTCTGGAGGCACCCCTTGTCCCTGTTGAGGCCCCACCTTGCTGCAGGACGTAGCCGTCATGCACCGGAATGGCTGTGGTGTGGGTGGCCCCACTGTCCAGCACAAGGCCCGTGGAACGTCCGTTTGCAAAGCTGGGGTGGGATGGATCAGTCAAAGAGGCAGCTGTAGCAAGTGAGGAGCTAGGACCTGGGTCTGGCCTGGTCCCTCGCTCTTCCCTGGGGTTCAGCCTGGGAGTCCTATAACCTTCCCTTCTCTGCCCAGCCCCAGCTCCTGCTGTCCTCTTGGCCCAACTCTTTCTCTGCTCTGCCTGAATGGGGAAGGGCCACTGATCTGGACTCCCAAGGTACCAGCCACTCAGCTCATAGGGTCTTCTGGCCCTGTTGGTGCTGAGGGAGGAGTCTGGCTATTTGAGACAGAGAATCAGGCCCATTCACTCCACCCTGTCCCTCCACCCAGCAGAGCAGCTCAACCCAGAGGATACGCTGTGAGCACGGCTGTCTTGCATAAGAAGAAGGCAGGAATGTTGTACTGCTCGAACATCAGCTCTGTCAGCTTCTCCCGCTTGGCCCGGGTGTTCCACTGAGGACAGAGCGCAGGAGGGGAGGAGTCAGGAGGGATCCACACTTATGCAGAAACACACAAACACAAACACATGCTCATACACACTCACACACGTTCACATACACGTATATGCAGACATACACACACATCTAACTTGTACTAGGAAGTCAGACCCTTTTATTTTCACAATGTGAGAACTATGAAGAATTTTATTTTAGTTTTTATTTTTTTGGTATTGGGGACTGAATGCAGGGGAGCTTAATCACTGAGCCACATACCCAATCCCCCCACCATACACTTCTTTTTTAAGAGAGATAGAGGGAGAGAGAGAGAGAAAGATTTTCACATGGCCTTCATTGCTCTGACACTACATTGTGTACTTGGTGGTGTTAGGTTTCAAACCCATGTCCTCATGCATGCCAGGCAAGTGCCCTAACCACTGAGCCAGCACTCCAACCCCTCACCAACCCTTTTTATTTTTTCTTTTGAGTCAGGGTCTCGCTAAGTTGCTGAGGCTGGCCTCAAACTTGTGATCTTCCTGTCTCAGCCTCCTCAGTGCGCACCCCTGCACCCAGCTACTATAAAGAATTTTAAAGATCACAGTCCAAACCTAGCTGAGGAAAACAAAATTCAGAGAGGAATAGTGACTTGTGTAGGACCATAGAGAAAGCTCTTCACAGAGCTGGGTCTGGAGTCTTGGTCTTCTGATGCCTGACTCTGTTCTTTTTTCTTTTTCTTTTTTTTTTCAGGGCTGAGGACCAAACTCGGGTCCTTTCGAGTGCTAGGCAAGTGCTCTGCCACTGAGCTAAATCCCAACCCCTGACTCTTTGTTTTTTATTAGTACAATACACACCCAGTCTCCAGTTTATCCCTTTTCCCAAAAAAGCTGGGGAACAGGATTTCTGGGTAATAATGGTGTTTTGCATACAAACATCTAATTTTATTTCTTCCCAAGATCCCAGAAAAACTATAATAAAAGGGCAAATTTAAAAGATTTAAATGTAAGGGCTGGAGCAGTGGCTCAGCAGTTGTGGTGCTTGCCTGGCATGCACGAGAACCAGGGTTCAAACCCCAGCACCACATACACAACTAAGTGTTGGAGCAACGAAATCCAAATAAAAAACTAAATAAAATTGATTCTATCTCTCTCTCACACACACTATCCTTCTCTCTCAAAAAAAAAAAA
>PVKS010003161.1:92673-107578 GCA_004027875.1 Aplodontia rufa | reverse complement strand
ACAAGTGAAGTTTACTATTTGTCCATTTGCACAGCTAATGGCAGAGTTTTTTGACCCTCTCCCCAGTTCCACATTTGCCTGCACCATGCCTTAGTTAAAAGTCCAAGCTTCTCCCAATATAGGGAAGGATACTTTAAAATGCTCCCTTCTGAACCTTCATAATGTCCTCACCCACACTGGAAGGAAATGCTTGACCTCTCAAGCCTTAACCCTGAACACGCCTTTTCCAGCCAACAAATAGCGCTCAGAATGCTGGTCTACTGTTCATCCTTTTCCTTACAGCTCAATCAATCCCCCACTGGTCTTTTCAGAATAACAAATATCCACAGTCCTAGACACTCCTTGGCAGGTACAATTATACTTCCTACAGAATATATAATGACATTTACTCTGTAGATATTTAACCAACCTATAAAAATTATCTCAAGGAAGAATACTGTCACCTAAGAAAGCAAGCATCTGAACATTATGACACCACTGAGACCCTTAGGCACATCATCCTTGTGCACCTCCAATGGATAGCAATTGGGTTGACAGCAGGTACCATTCCTCACTCATCTTTGCATCCCAGGCAGCGAGATATGATCCAGGATGTCAGCAGCTAGTATATGACCCAGGACATCAGAACGTCTCAAGGTGTGCTCACTGGTAAATCTATCCAGTGCCTCCGAGATTCACAGAGCTTTTGCCCTCATCATCACTCCCTGCCTCTGATTCCCTAATGAGTCCTTTTCTTTTCCTTTAGAATTAATTCTTTTATCCACCTAGTCTTTTCCCTCATCTCTCTTGCATAAATTAGTAAACCCCAAATTACAACAAAAATTCCTGTATGATACATAGCTGATAGTTATATATGCCATCTCATTTCAAAATAATAATTTAATTATGAGTATACCTTAGATAAACACAATTTAAAAATAATTACTGCCTTTTTCAGGATTAAAAAAGGAACTTAGGTTTTGTTTATTTATTTACTTTTATAAGAGAGAGGGACAGTGAGAGAGAGAGAGAGAGAATCAATTTTATTTAGTTTTTCATTTGTTTTTTGTTGCTCTGAGACTTCATTGTATACGTGGCGCTGGGGCTTGAATTCGCATCCTCGAGCATGACAGGCAAGCGCGGCAACCGCTGAGCCACTGCTCCAGCCCCTGTTTATTTACTTTTAATGTGGAATCTTTATAGAAATATTTGAAAGTAAAAACATGTAATTGCCATCAATTCTTTTTCACATAAATCACTTGATCTTTTAGTGCAGGATATTACATAATATACATGAAAGGCAACATTCCATACCCAAGCCTTGGTAGCAGCCCTGTGGCATGCAGCTCCAGCAAAAGCTTCAAGGGGGAACCAGCACTCTTCTCCGCCAGGGGCTTGCTTCAGGTGTGGACATGAAGGTTACTGGGCCAATTGGTGCCCAAACCCACGGCCCCCCTCCAAGCCATGTCCCACCTTCAACAAGCAGGGCACTGGAAGAACTACTACCCTATGGCTGGCCCCACCCCAGTGCCTCCACACGGGAGGTGTGACCAGCCAGTCAGTCCCTTCCCTTGAGCTGTTGGGATTTACGGAAGACTGAAGGAGCCTGGACTTGAAGATCCCCATCACCCTTACCAAGCCCAGGGTAATGCTCCAGGTAGCGGGTAAGTCTATAACTTTCCTTGTGGACACAGGGACTACCTATTCTGTCTTGCCTGCTCAGTCTGGGCCTGTTTTCTTTCCAGATTTCAGTTGTGGGAATTGATGGGAAACCCTCCTTTCCAAACAGAACAGCTAAGCTAACCTGTAGCCTTGAGGGACACCCTTTTACACATTCTTTCCTGATCATTCCTTTTTGTCCAGTTCTCCTTCTAGGTAGAGATGTTCTACAACTCCTAGGGGCCACCCTACAACTCCACCCCAGGGATACTACTACTCACCTTCTTCTACCTCCCATTCTTACACTCTCTAGCACCCTCACACCACCTACTCCACCACTGCCCCCAGACCTGGCTGACCCTCAAGTAGGGAACACCTCCAAGCTGATCATAGTCCAAGGGGGCATCAAACCCAAGCTCCCAACACATCAGATGAGGGGCCATCAGCCAGGCGAAGACTGACAGATCAACTGCACCCACATGCTTAGACAGAAAAAGCTCCATTACTTATTTACTTTGGTTGACACTTTTCAGGCTGGATAGAAGACTTCCCCACCTCCAGGGAAACTGCAGACACCATTGCCTCCATCCTGATTGAACAGATCATTCCCAGATTCGAACTTCCTGCATCCATCCAGACAGACAACAGTCCAGCCTACACCTCTCAGGTTGCTCAACTAGGCTCCAAAAGGCCTCAACCTCTCTTGGAGGCTCCACATCCCCTACAGACCCCAGTCCTCAGGTAAGGTGAATGAGTTAACGGAATCCTCAAGGATCCTCTCACTAAACTTACTATTGAACTTAAGTTCTCCTGGCCCAATCTCCTTCCACTGGCCCTTACCTGAATTCGGGAAACCCCTAGAGCTCCCTCAGACCTCAGCCCCCTTGAGCTACTCTATAGGTTTCCTTTCCTAATCAACATAAAAACTTCTGGTCACTCCTCCTGTAACCAGCATCCTATCTACCCTATCTCACACTCTTAAACAAGCTCCTTAGGAAACACACAGACTGCTGTCTTCCCGCACCATCCGCAGCCTCATCTCCAACTAAACCACAACCCAATCAGCCACTAACCCTCTTCAACCAGGTGACACGGATTTGCTTCGGGAGCTATGTCCTCAATCACTGCAATCTTGCTGGACTGGACTCCATGTGATTATACTTACCACCCCAACAGAGGCCAAACTTTTGGGCCACTCCCTTTGATACCATGTCTCCCGCCTTTAAAAAAGGCCCTTCCCAGATACCAGTCCTGGACTTCCACCACACTGGGGCCCACCAAACTCAAGATCTCTTGCCAACCCCCTATTTCTCCTACTAATCATTAACCTCTCTCAGTCCTCTATTCCAGTCTACAGGTGGCATTTCTACTTAGGAGACATGGCAGCAAGATGGGACCCCCCACACTCTCAGGTCATAGCACAAGGGAACTGTTGCCCTACAGGATGTGACTGGGAAATCATCCTCGACCTCAAAAAACTTAACACTGTAACTTTCACTGCTAATCCCTTTCTTATGCTTTGCTTTCTATGTGACCAAACCAAAGCATCCTGCAAAAGGGAGCCCACCATCTATGGAGGATGCCCCTACGATGCACGTAAAAGGCATTTCATCGGCAATGAGAGGGCCTCCAATGGTGAAAGGGACTTAATAAGAATCAGAATCAAAGACCCCTGGGATCCTAAATGGGTCTTGGGGGTTGACAGCAACATCTAAATATGGCCAGGAGCCAAGAGCCCTGCAGCTTCACTTAGAATCTGGAGACTTTACATTCAGTTGGTCCCTCAACTTCATGTGACCATCCAAGAGCAGGAAAAGGAGATCCAACACCATCTCAACGCAGCCACTCATCCTAGCCAATCCTTTCTCATGGCTAATCCTGATTCGTCAAGGTCTTCAACTTCTCAATCTGTCCAGGGTCAACAACATCTCAGACTGCTTTCTCTGCACAGGTTTGGACTGGATACCACTAACCACTGTTCATATTAGTGCCCCCCCTTACCATTGCCTCAATACTTCAAGGGATCCTGTCTCCACCCTTGGAGGGGTTCCTCTTTTTTATGACTCTCCAAAGAACTTTTCTTACTGATACACTTCCTCTACCTCAATACCTTGCAACCGAACCATACTGGTCTCTTCTTCAGTGTTTGATCTTCCAGGATCCTTTTTCTGGCATAATGGCACCCTGACAAAAAACTTAAGTTCCAACATGGCCTTTGCTTTCTATATGCCATCCACTTTAGTTCCTCAGCTGAATTAATCTGGCTTGCTCAGAATGGCCTCCCTAGAGCAAAGTGGGCCATTTTCCACCAGTGGTGATTGGAGTCTCCCTAGCCTCCTCATTCACTACCTGCAGTTTGGGGGCAGAGGACTTGCTTTTCCAATCACTGCCACACAGAAACTAGAACAACAATTCTGAGAGGAGGTAGAGGCACCTCCTGCCTCCCTGGCCTCCCTATAAGGACAAATAACATCTGTTGCCCAAGTTTCCTTGCAGAACCACTAAGCACTAGATCTCCTGACAGTGGACAAAGGGGGAATATGTCTATTCCTAAGAAAAGAATGCTGCTACCTCATCAGTGAAACTGGATTGGTCGAGAAGAACACCAAAACTCTCAGAGGCCTGAAAGAAAGGCTTAAAAAGCAACAATCAGATGACCTTTGGCCAGAATGGCTAAACTCCAGCCTTGCCACCTGGCTGACCCCCCATCCTTACTCCCATATTAATGATAGAACTCCTTTTAATGATTGCTCCCTTTCTCCTCAGTTTTGCTCGAAGCCACACGAGCGAGGTTGCTCAAGTAACATACAACCAAATGCTCTTGCACCCTTATAGCGCCTCCCCACTGAAACAGCACCTGAACCTCCCCTTCCCCATAACACCCCATAAATAGCAGGAAGTAGCCAGATGGAAATTGGCACCCTATATCACCTTTATCACAAAAAAGGTCAGGATGTTAGGTTGGTTTCAAGCAGATGGATGAAGAGCAGAACATCAGGCAGCACTCATGCATCAAAGCACAACCAATCAGAAGCTGGCAGATAAACCTCAAAGGTGCCTCACACCTGCCTGTCAATCAGTGCAGTCCCCAGCTAATCCCAGAGGACATGAGTCTCAGCAGGGTCTCTGGGAAACCCCAGGAGGACGCTGAACCCTCAAGCCTTCCCCTGCCTGTCTTGGGCTATAAAAGTGCTGCCAAGTCAGGACCATGCACAACTTCCCTGGCCCTCACTCTGGTGGGCTAGTGAACCTCACCCGAGAGCCATTCCCAATAAAGCTTTGCTCGGTCGTTTTTTGTCTGACTCCTTTTTGGTCATCCAGGTCTGATCTTACACAGATCTTTGTATTTAATCACAAGTAGCTATGGCTCTAAAATATGTCAGCTTCAGAGCTCCCCATTGGTTGAATAAGGCTTTGCCAAAACCCAACTCTATCCTTTCTTCCTCTCCTCTCTCCTTCCCCCACACATGTGGATCCCAGGATCATTCCTAATAACTTCCTTCAGATTAATCTCCATTTCAGAGTCTACATCCTGCGATCCCAACATGACACAAATAAGAAGTAACAGATTTTAGTGTTGCTTCATGCCTCTTCAAGAAGTCATGCTATTCCCTTCCAAAAGAATTTTGCTTTTTGAGCTCACATATTTTAGGAGAAATGTAATGAAAGTATAAAACTCCAGAATAGCCCAAGTAAATGAAGGTACGGAATAATAATTAAAGAGGAAGCAATGTGGCAACCACAGTTCAATAGAAAATGAGATCCGCTTCTCACTTAGATTCCTATTTGAAATGTCTTTTTCTACTAGAAAAAAAGCAGAATAAAATCCCTTCCTTCCGTGACTGAGGATAATATGGAAACAACAAGTAGCATCTCCAGACAGTGCTAGAGCAATGTGCTGAAAAGAACTAGGACGAAAGTTGCCCGACAGAAAGTGTCTTAAACGAAGACTCCCTTACAAAGCGAAGAGAAAAAGACTCTGAATTCAAGTGACCTTTGAATAATAATCACATGGACAGAGCCCAACAATTTCCTGTCAATGTACTGATAACCTTGATGCAAAAAAATAGACCAGGGTGAGAAAAGAACAGCACGAACAAAGAATGACTTGCAAATTTGGAAGAGAAATCTACATAAGCCAAAAGCTGTTGATTCCTCAGCCCCTTAAAGCTAAATATTTCAGTAGCTACTCTGTGAATTAGAATTAGAAATTCATTGCAAACCTGGCCTTAAAAGTACTTAAAATTGCTATATATCCTTGTTTAAGTTAAATGTTTATAGTTCTCATTTTATCTTATAGGTTTGGCCATTTTTAGCTAATATTTTTGTTTTAAGACTCCAAGCTAATACATTCTCCTGATTATCATTTAGAGGGACTTTCGAACTATAGAGGATTCCTGAATGACTAGTAAATTTAGGATTTTGTTGCCAAGAATTAACAAAATAGCAAGGCAGATCTTTTTAACAGATGGGTATCAGATATCTCTGTATAATGAATTTTAACATAAATTCTACTAATCTTCCTGGTATGTAATAGTAAAACTTGCTGCTCTATAAATCTGCTTCCCTGGGGAACCCTCCTCTTTGCCAGCCTAGAAATCAGGGCCAAAGCCATGTGGAAGCTAGTGTGATTTGATAAGAACTGCAAAGCCCTTGGATGCCCCCAGATAAAATTGAATACTGGCATTGTTGCTTACAAGTTGGGTACCTTGGCCATATCTCTATGAATCTCATTTTCCCCTTCATAAATCTTATATAAAATGCATACTACAAGATGGCTCTTGGTATTAAATGAAATCTTGGGTATTAAGTGCTCACGATGCACCCATTTCCTTCCTAATGGATTCTCTCACTGTATTCTCTGTGCTTTCAGTTTTATGACAACTCTCTTGGGTATATATAAATGGCATCTAAAATTTTGTCTCAGTGACCTTCATTAAGGAATAAACTTGTTGGAAAAGAAACAACTTCAAGAGTACTGTGGGGAAAATGTCCTTTTCCAAAATTATGAGGTCTTCATGTGTTGTGACCTGCTTCCTCTAGGGCAGACATATAACACATACACATTTTCTTTGCTTTTGGAGTATGTGTTATGGCAGAAGAGCACACTATCTGTAGGTGGGCCTTGGGGATGATGAATCAAATCCCAGCTCCTCCACTTTGTAGCTGCATGACCTGGAAAAGCTACTTTAAGCTCGACTTCCTCCTCCTGGGAGGGTTGGGACAAGAATTAAATGAGATTAAGTATTGAAAACTTCATGCATAACGTTGGGCATGGTGATAGTGGAGACAGTGAGGGTGGTAGTGACGATACCAAAGAAAAAAAACAGTGCACCAAAACTGCCAGGTAGATGGCTTCCCAGGCTTCATAATGTTCATAAGACAATATTAAAAATCTTTCATCATATGAAATTATTGTCACATTTTAAATTCAACTTGGAATCATCATCACTATTTCAATACATCACAAGGTAGAAAGAAACTTAACTCATGCACTTTGACTGAAATCTGGTCTACCAAGCATCTGAATAATGTGTAATAACAATGATAAATGGAATAAATGACATTTTCAAACATTAGAATCTTACCTGCATCTTTAAAAGAGACTGTAATATTCCTATTACTCAAAACATAATCTAGAGTTACTTATGAAGATATCAACTTTCCATTTCTGGGACGAAATATCTGAGAAAAACAACTTAGAAGGGGGAAGATTTATTTTGTTTCATGCTTTCAGAAGTTTCAGTCCTTGGGCAGCTGACTCCACTGCTTTGGGCCAAGGTAAGGCAGAATATCATGGTAGAAGGGCATGGCTTAGGAAACCTGCTTACCTCACAGCAGCCAGGAAGCAGAGAAAGAGAGCAATGGGACTAGGAATGAGGAACACCTTTTCAGTGACCTGGGGCATTCTAACTAGTTCCCAACTCCTGAAGTTTCCGCCACCTCCCAATAATGTCATCAAATTATTAAGCCATCAACGGATTCAGCCATTGATGAGGTCAAAGTCCTCAGGATCCAATTACTTCCCAAAATCCCACCTCTAAACACTGCTGTACTGGGGACCAAGCCTTCAAACCATGAGCCTTCAGCAGACACTCCACATCCAACAGATATTATGTATCTGTTATACATCACAACAGAGAGTTTAAATGCTTAACCTCTAAAAGTTATTTTAGAACATTTTTAAAACTCAGCATTAATGGAATATAATGTGAGCATCATTAATCAGAAGTTTCCAGTCTGTAAAAGGAGATGTAATATAATATTCAAGATTAAGCACTAAGGGAGTGGAGCTGTAGCTCAGCTAGCTTGCCCAGCATGTGTGAGTACACGAGTTCAATCCCCAGCACCATGTACACAACGAAGTCTCGGAGCAATGAAAGCTGCGTGAAAAACTAAATAACATTGATTCTCTCTTTCTCTCTCTTTCACTGTGCCTCTCTCTTAAAAAAAAAAAAAGATTAAGCAGTAGATTAAGACATGGTAAATATCTTAAGAATTGTACAGAATCAAGCTTCACCAAACACAAGAGGGAATCACAGTAACCAGGAAACAAAAATATAATATAATGTTGAGACTCCATTTTTGGATATTCTCCCTCACTAGGTCTAAAAGAAGGATAATAATCTCTATATTCTAAAACTTCATTTGTGATTTTGATGTTTGGAGACAACTGATACAGAAAGATCTTAAATTTAAGATCTTTAAACTTTAAGATATTAAGACCATTAGAAATTGAGAAGCTTCATAAGAAACACATAGAACAAGAAGCAGAGAAATTCATGCAGCTCACCTGAAATACAAATTTCATATGAAAAATTTCTTAAGCTTAGAAATGTGTGGCCTTCATTTTTAAATTTTTTGTAAATATATAATTATCAATTAATGTTCAATGAGTGTTGGGTTAAATAAGTAGCAGATTTTTTTTTCTAATGAGGAAGTACTACTGGGTAAAAGTCATATTTTGTTCAAGTAAGTAATTACAATCACAAAGCAACATTAGAATCTAGGATATCAAGCCCATCATTGCATTGGCTGCTTCATATCCAATCCTCTCTCACTCATGATCCAGAAGATCTTCTGATATTACTTAGAACTTGCTGGACTATACCACAAGTTTGGAGCAATAATCATCTCTTCTAATTCTCTCTTTTATATGTTGGCCATAGCCTAAATTTGAATTCCAAACCCAATTCTTCTACTTTAACCAATTCCTCTGTCTTCTTCCTCTATCTTAAACTTTAACCTTAAAAGGAAGGAGAGAAAAGTAGAAAAAAAATGAAAATAAATAATATCACTTAACATATCACAAAGTCTAAAACAATCTATTTAGAAATTTAATGGTACTTAAATAATATCACTTAACATAACACAAAGTCTAAAAAAATCTACTTAGAAATTTAATGGTACTTATATAATATCTTCCACTGAATCCTAACAATAACTAAATTATTTTCAGGTAAATTATTAGCCACCACTTAAAGTGCTGGAACCACCATATGGGCCAGCTATCCCACTCCTTGGTCTATATCCAAAAAAATCTAAAATCAGCATACTATACAGATGCACCCACATCAATGTTTAGAGCAGCACCAATTAACAATAACCAAACCATAGAACTAAATGTGACCTTCAACGAATAAATGAATAAAGAAAACATGGTGTGTGTATAAACAATGGAGTATAACTCTGCCATGAAAAAGAATGAAATTATGTCATTTGTTGATAAATGGATAGAACTGGAGACTATAATTCTTAGTGAAATAAGTCAGGCTCAGAAAGTCCAGGGTCAAAATTTTCTCTGATATGTGGAAGACAGTCTAAAATTGGTTGCGGGGGGAGAAAAGGATAAGACATGAGAGTGATTCCATCATAAGAGAAAGATTGGGGAGTAGAAGAAGAAAGATCAGGGAGTAGAAAAAGGGGAAGCAGGAAAAGGGAAAAACAGTGGAATGAATCTGACCTAACTTTCCAACGTACATATATAAATATGCTACAGTGAAATATGAATTTCACTATTATGTATATCCACAAGACACTAATGTTTTTTAAAGGAGAGAGAGAGAGAGAGAGAGAGAGAAATAATTTTATCTATTCAGCTAGTTTTGTTTCTCCAACACTCTGTCGTGTATGTAGTGCTGGGATTTGAAACCAGGTATTATTGCACCATGGCAAGAAAGCGCTCCAACTGCTCAGTCACCTCTCCAGCACAACACTAATTTTTTCAAAAAAATGTAAATAAATAAATAAAAAGTGGAGTAGAGGAAACGGAACAGGGAGAAGGAAAAGAGGGAGGTGAAGGCTAAGTACTGGGGACTTAATTGGAGCAAGCTATGCTCCATGCATTTGTAATTGTGTCAAAATAAACCCTAATGTTATATATAACTATTCTGAACCGATAAAAATTTAAAAATAAAGTACATTAACTCTTCTCCTCTGAAATAATACACATGTTGAGCAAAATCAGATCAGTGAAGAGATAAAATCAGGTCACTTTCCCTACTAGCATTTAAGAAGTCATGTTCAATTCTCATTTCTCACATTATAATGCAGACATCTAAAGCCTGGAGAATAACCTTTTGAAAATGATTTGCAGCAATAGTTCCTAAAATTCCCTTTCCAAGTCCTTTATCTTTAGGCTTTTATTTTATTGTATTTTTAAAGAATTTAAGAGTGTGTTCTTAAAATAAGGAAAATTTAAGCATAGCCCTTATCCATGCTTTTGTTTTCATAACAATGAAATTGTGGTAAATAGGTTAATTATAAACAATTTTAAAACCATTTAAATGGTTTCAGAAGATAATAAGTCACTTTCCTTAAGAGCTGATAATTAACTTTTTGCTATGGGATAATCGTAAGAGTTGTTTTAATCTGTCTTGTCCCACCCAAATAAATTTTAAGCTTTCCAAAAAGATATTTATAAGATTGATAATTAACTCTCTAAACTCTAGTCAAATTATTACCATGATAGAAACAAAATATATGTCTAGACCTCTTTATAGTAATAGTGGTAAAAATACATCTAAAATGAAACACAAATTTAATTTATATTGTACCTACTTCCATGGGAGATTAAGAACACATATTATATTGAACACACATTTGAGTAATAAAGGCACAAGTGACCAAAATTCCAATTGACATGCTTCTCTCAGCAAAGAATTCAGTTATTTTCATTGATGATGAGAAAATTAATTCTTTTACTAACATGAAATTAATATGTAAAAGAATTTCCTCAGGTTCGTTAAAGCCAGAGTCCAACTTGGAGAATTGAGTATCATGCGATGATTATGAGCAGAGCATGCTCTCAAAACTGATACCATTTCCTGAATGTCCCACATTCACAGGAATCACAAACTCAGGTTATTATTTTTTTAAAGAGAGACAGGGACAGTGAGACAGTGAGAGAGAATCACTTTTGTCCAGTTCCTCATGTGTCCCTCATTACTCCAAGACTTCCTTGTGTAAGTGGTGCTGGGGCTCGAACCCGTGTACTCTCATGTGTCAAGCAATCGCAGCAACCTCTGAGCCACCGTTCCAGCCCCCACAAACTCAGATTATTAAATGTCCCCTCCCTTCTACTGTTAAACATAATATTTCATTGTGCAAGTGATTTGAGACATCCATTTAAAAGCCTTCACCAGCCACATGCTTCTCACAGTCTTCTTGCAATACAGCTCATTCACTTTCAGATTTCCATTTGGGTTTCTTTTTCTCAAATTGTAAGCCTCTGATTTCTTGAAGCTCCTGTCCACGTATCCTGTTCTTGACCTCTGCAAGCACAGGGAACAAAACTAACCTGTCGTTCACGGAATAGTACTTCTGATGAAGAAGATAGCTCTTCTTTCTACTAGTGCTTTATGATTCTTTTAACATTACCCCTGGTGAAGCAGACATCCATTGTTCTTACTTTTCCAACATCCCTGTTACCCTCTCCTGCCTAGAAAATTCCTTTCTTGGCTTTGGAAATTTCAGTGCATGTTAATGAGTAGTGGTGGATACTGCCTGTCCCCTTGACTACTGTACTAAACAAGCCAGACCCAGGACTGAGCCTAAATATTCTTTTTTTTCCTACCTAATCTCTTTTGCTACCTTATCTTACCTGCCCTGAATATGTAGTGATAATAGGAGCAGACTCTAGAACGATGATGCACTGTGTGCTAAGTACTCTCTCATTCAATTGTCAGCTAATTAACCTAAAAGACAATTATCCATTATCTCCATTCTACACATAAGGAAATGGAAACATGGAGAAGTCAAAGAACTTGTCCAGAAAGTGGCAGAGCCAGAATGGGACCAATGGCTACCTGGATCCAGAAACAGTGTTCTTTCCTGCTGAGCAGGGCTGCCTCACCCGGCAACCTGAGGACACTTACTGCAGCTAAACCTGAACATTGTTAACACATAGCCTGAGTGCTTGCCAGACAGAGTCATAATGTTTTCCTCCAAATCAACTCTAAAAGTTAACACAGAATCCAATGATAAATAAAAGTTTGATTTTTCTTATGGGGATCACATTAAATAGGCTCTGTCCTGCATTTGATATAGCTATATGGAGATCAAAGAAGAGTTCAGAACTGAAAGATGCTTTTCCTGGAAAACACAGGCTTAAAGAATGATTCAGCAAATTTTTTTTCCAATATTAAAACAGTTTTATAAGAAAATTTGGAAAAAAGTATGAGTCAAGATCAAAATGTGTAGCAACAATGGCAGTCATCTTTCGTGAGGTAAAACTGCCAATTGGCATCTAAGACTTTGATATTGATGGTTTAAGTACAAAACTTAATAGCCAGAAAAATAATCTGTAATTATCAGAATGTTTGGCTATTTGTCATGATAAGGAAAAGTTTACAAAAGATAAATCTGACCCTCTTTCTTTGTTTTGTGAAAATTTAAAACTTAGTGGATCAAGGAAGTGGATTCAGTAATACATACTGAAAATCAGGAAAAGTATTACAGTTTAATTTAAAAATCCAAATGTATTTATACATAAATACTGTCATGTGTTTGAATATTTTCTGAAAATGGAAAGAAATAATGGATAAAAATTGGTATGGAATTGCAGGATTTAGTGTTAAATCTCATAGTTTATATTGAATTTATTAATAAATGTGTTTTAAATTGGACTAAAATAACCCACAAAGTAGAATGAAAGAATTAAGATAAAAACCATGGAAAAACTATCATTTAACTGGAAAAAATGCAACTACATTCCTTATTGATCATGCCTTCAATATACACAAACGTACCCTCAGGAACAAATACGCACATTGCACTAGGAAATCTTACGGATTCTTAGGGAAGACGTGAAAATGCTTAACTATTTGTGGATTATTCAATTTGAGAATTATCCACTTTGAATTTTATATCCTGGATTGTAGTGTGTGTGTGTGTGTGTGTGTGTGTGTGTGTGTGTGTATAGCTTTGCTACACACATTTTCAGGAGTGTTTTTGGGGAATGAGGGATGCTGAGAACCAGCATGTTACTATTTTTCAGATATCTTGTCTAATTTGCATTTAAATTTAGGTGAAATTATAATTATGTAAATATGAAGCAAGGAAAAAGTTGTAATGCATATAAATCCAAAATAATGTATACATAGTTTCTGGACTGCTTTGTATTTCTGTGACATAGCACCTCTTAATTGGCACGGATAAAAGGTTGACTTGCTTGAGTCGTTAACTCCTATTCCATTAATGCAGGATGTGCAGTGTGTGGAATGTGTGACTGCCCTTGACCTCAGCGTCCAGAATAACAGGAACAATAAGAACCTATAATATTGATGTACAACAAAATGCATCATGTAGTCTCTGCTGTACCAAAACAGAAGATTAAAATGTACTTTCGAAAAATGAAACTACTTCATCATATACATGGAACTCAATAAGCAACAAGTCTCTATTAAAAAAAATAATAAAAGAACAAAATTCGGTCACTTGTAAAACGTAGAAATTGAGTGCAGAATTATAAAAGCAAGAAAATGTAAGCCGCAGAAAGCTCCTTTCCCAGATCCACATGAAAATGTCCAAGAGAATGTCTGAAATAGAAAAAAAATCTTGGTACGTTTGGAAACCAATGAACACAAAGAAGATGATCTTGTAGAATCCAATCAGTACTTCTACAAACTCTCAGATTGATGGGGCTGAATTAGAAAACAGCGTACGTAGCCATGAAAAGGCGGTTTGCCCATTTCAGAGAATTCTCCCCTTGAATTCTGGATAGTCCTTTCACAACAAGGAGGATAAACTAAACGCACCGACTCTTCTACAGCTACTTTGACCTGGAAGCTATGCTGGGTGCGCTGAAATGAACTTGCTCTCCAATCCCAGGTCTGTAGAGAAGGGTGCTAGCAGAGGAGCAAAGGATGGCGTATTAGGAAACCGGGGGCCTGTGGGTGACTTAGCTCACTCAGAGACAAGCAAAGGAGCCCAGTGTGGTGGCACATGCTTGTAATCCTATAATCCAGCCACTGGTGGGGCAGGTAGGTGAAGCAGGGAGGATCACAAGTTCAAAGCTGACCTCAGCAACTTAGTGAGGATCTAACCAACTCCGTGAGACCCTGTCTCAAAATCAAAAGGGCTGGGAACGTGTCTCAGTGGTTAAGCACCCCTGGGTTTAATCCCTGATACCAAAAAAAAAGAAGAAAAACAATGAGCTAAGGAAGACACAGCATTTATCCATGAAAGAAAATTTATAGCACGGAATAAAGGAACAACTATTGAAAGGCAATTGTTGGGGTGAGGAGATCCTCAAAAATAATTTTTTGAGGATGCATACAGCATTTTAGAAAATATCTACCATATTTGATATCTTAATATGAGGTTCTATAAAGGGATACAATTTTTATTAAAGAAGAGTAGACTGAAGGGAGTAGGAAGGCCAGGGCAAGAACTGATTATAACCAAATAAAAAGCAGTAACACACACACACACACACACACACACACACAAAACCGCACAGCAGGAATTATAGAATATTCAGTGCAAAAACCTTAAGACAGAACAAAAAGAAACTAGGAAGGATAAAATGGTAAAATACAAAAGTTCAAAGAAGTTCAGAAGAGAATATGGAATAGCAACTTCTGTCACCAAAGAAAACAGAGCAGAGAGGCATTAGAAATGATCAAAACAGAAGAGCAAAAACCAGAACTAGAAGGTAAGTCGGAAATGGAGAAGAAAAGTCACAAAGTTATGACTAAAATGAAAAAATTAAAATAAAAATTCTGACATGCATGAACCCATACGGTGTATTGTTATCACAATGATA